>JAGFPH010000228.1:363853-387674 GCA_018207615.1 Philaenus spumarius | reverse complement strand
TAGTTGACGAAGTTGTCGTAACACCACTGAGGATCTTCCGAATCTGTGTACAATCAACATCAAAATAGTTTGATTAGTGTCAAGAGAATTTTATTTTAATCACAATTAATTTATATGAACAGCTGGAGAGAAAACAGATTTAGAATATTTACCTTATCCAATCTTATTCCAAAAGTATAAAAAAAAGAGAAATTATAAGTTTGAAATAAATATTTGTGTACAATTAATTGTACATTTTATTCAAATTGATTGTAATAATACTGTGAACATTTAAATCTATATACTATTAATTATTTACATAGCATGGAAAAAAGTGTATATATATATAAACATAGGTTTAGAAATAGTTTTCCCCTTTGTCGCCCATTTTTCTTTTTTTCTATAGCAAGATCTGACGCTAGAACGAATTAAGATATCAATACTAAATTTTGTAGAAAGTTTTATGCCAATAATTTGTAGTTTTCCAAAAAATCTTAAAAATGTTTAATTTAAAGGTTCATTTAAAATTAAAGTTAAAATATAGAGAAATTATCCGTTTGGGACACAATTAGCTCTATTCATGATAAACAAAATGTTATCTTTAGTTTTATTGTGGAGAACAGCCGGTAACATTCTGACCGATTGTTGCATCATCATTTTTCCATTCTGCAACTTGCATAAATTATCTGGTATTTCGAAAATTTAATCAAAAAGTCTTTTCAATATACTTCTAAATATATAATTCAAAAATATGGAAACCCAGGCGCAGATTTGATCAAAAACCTTTAGTCTAATCAAATTGTAGTTTGGTAGGGGAAAAATATAGAAGTTTTTTCTCTCTCTCTCTTTTGGGCAGATCATTTTTTGTCACTATTCAGTTCTCTCAGAATGCAACACTTTTATGACAAAGCAAAGTTGAAATTCAGATACAGTACCTTAAAAACGTAGAATAAAATATAAAAAGTCTATATTTTTTCCAAGATCCCCACCCCCTCTTATTTAATGTACTACTTTTAAAATTAGCACGGAATTAGTTCTGTAAACTTTTGGTAGCCTATTAAAAAAAAAACATTTTTAGCAACATACAGTAGAGTGCCGATTATACGAAAGCCGGTCATCCGAAATGTCGGTTAACCGAAAGATTCAAAATTTATGCCACACCAACATTACATGAGCGTGTGCTTCTGTCCTGTCTGTTTCATGTCCACCTAACCTCATTTGTGTCACTGACATCAGTGTTGTGCTTAGTCTTTCTGACAGACTTAAAATTGTAGAACGATTAAAAAATGGTGCAAGTGGATCAAGCTTGGCTTGGGAGTTTGGTGTTATGAATTCAACAATAACTGACATTAAAAAGAACAGCGAATCTATCACAAAGTTTGCTTGTGTGTTGGACAGTGAAGACGAAGAAGTCTTGCAATGCTTCGAGACTGCAATTAAATTATTGCAACAGTAAGACAAATGGTATGCTGTGCAGCTGCTGTTTTTGAAACGACTACGAGACTTGGCGGCAAAAAACGAGTCTCAAAACTTAAGTAATCAAACATATTCGACTTTTTCTTTTATGTTAATTTTGTACTGTTTTTTATCGCATCTAAGTCAGTAAATCAAAAAAAGTTTGTACTGTATGTGCAATCCCTACTTTATATGTACAGTATGTATTATATTAAACTTAAATCAAAGTATTATTTCTAGTCCAATAACATGTTTTATTTGCACCCATCCCAATACCACCACAAAGAACTAGACTTTTTTTTCCAGAAATGTTTGACTATCCGAACACCCACCTGCACAAATTGTTTCGGATAATCGGCGCTCTATTGTATATTATGTTTTTTTAATGGTAAAATTGGTACGTGAATTGAAAGCTAATTATGTATTTCATTTTACATCTTGTTTCGAAATATTAAAGATTAAAACAATCGCTGCAGCCCTTTAAACAAAATATGGTTTCACAAAAAATGCTTAATACTACAGTATTCAAAATATCTTAAAATATATGTTCTACAAAAATCAATTTAGCTGAAAAAAATAAATGAAAATTTGTACTTTATATTTAAAGACCACAAGAGGCAATTTAATTATTTAACGTAAACTATGGGGATGGGAATACAGTAATTCAGACATAGAACTGCTTACAATGTCAATAGTAAAGGCTGAAATATAAAAGCTTACAGTTTCTACAAGTTAATGAAGGGCAGGAAATGGATTAAAGCTATGACGGAACTTGTTGAATGAAAATCTATTACTCTACCAATCAAGTCATTACCGCTCTCCCTTATGGTATAGTTTAGTTTATGTTGGCAAAATTACTTTTAACCCTGGAACTGGCAGGCCACGCATGGCCTGTTCTCAGGCGCAGAACGCAACAATTTCACACATTTGCGAAAATTTGCATATATTTGCATAATCGATCATTTAACCCACTTAGAATCATCCAATCGTTATAAAACTGGTACCATTGGAAAGGAAATGAATTAAACTTTAATTTTTGTATTTACAACTTTTTCGTAAAACGTATATTTACATACGTAATCATCGTTTTAAAATATGCACATCGGTCTACAGTGCTTTCCGTGCGCGAATCTCCATACAATTGTACTGTTATTTTCCACTTCTTCAACGTTTAAGACCATCTAAACTAATATTTCTTTGGCAAATATAACGATACATTGTGATTCGTCAAGATTTTATCTTTCTGTTGGTGTCTTCCATTCAGATGTCACTATAAAATTACTTAAAATTAGTAATTTTCCTAACAATTACTGTAAACTCTTGCGATTGGACGTTTCTCAACCAATGAAACAGCCCATTTGTCAAGTCATTTTACGCCTACCATATCAAATGTTTTGACAGATTTCTTTACACCATTTTGTACAGCAAAGTCTGAAGTTTGTAACCGTGTTTAAATAATCCAGAAATAACCGGTTTTTGTCTGTCTAGACGACAATTGAAATGTACAGAATTAGGACGTTTTGGTGAGAAAGTCTGGCGCGTGGGTTCCCACGGTGTTTATATGACGCATGCATATCGACTGCCGACTCTTCATGAGATTGATGTCATTTTGTTATTCAAATAAATATAACTCAAACACTTTTGTGAACTAAGGAAAGACAAGTATACCGTTCTTTTCTTTGATTTATCCTCTACACTTTGTTATAATAATATTTCATTTTTGGGCAAAGCATAATTATATTAGTAAATGACGTTACAATCTAGGCCTAGGTTTGTTACCAGTGGTGTACTTGGAACATAAAAACTGTTTTTTTCAAAATAAAAAATTTAAAATTGATAAATGTTTTTAAACAGTTCTATTTAGAACTAAATTACAAAACTTTTTTACATTTATGAAAAAATTACAAAAAATGTTTACTACTTTTTATGTAGGCCTAAAGTTGAACTTTTTCCTTTCGTTACTGAATATTTTTTTGTTTCTTGAGCTAATAACTTTTACAATTTCAAAATAAACTAATTTTTAGTGGCATATTTGAATTCTTTGATGTTTCTTCTACAAAAAAGCTATTGAACACTTTTGGATTGGGGTTCATTTATTATTTTTGGCGAATTTTTAAAAATATGCTTGCAAAACGCTAAAAACGGGCTGGCCAATTTTAGCTTTAATCATGCCGCTTCTAGGGTTAAATCATATCGAATAGATTTTCCACGTATCTTACACTTTTAAAAATCAGTTTATGGGTTAAATATTTTTCTAAAATTATATTAATGAATACTTACTCTGCTTGAAAGCGTGGTAGACGTTGAGAAGTGTGAGATGATCGCCGTCGATGTGAGCGAACCTCATCTTAGCATCGTCTGCTGCCTTCTTGGCCTCATTAGGTCGTACAAAGCACTGCGGGACTAAACAACAGTGGGGGAGGGGGAAAGAAGTCCCGACCATCCAACCCATATAGTAGCGCCACCAAACACTAGCCACCTATACGACCTGATGACAAGTTAGGATCTTGCTCCGAGCCAGTTTTTTTTATAAATGCAATCATATAATTTTTAAAATGTTTTAAACTTTCATTTTATAAAATTATTGAAATTTGGTTTAGTAAGTCCAAAATTAAAAACAATTTTCTGAATCCATACTACAAACCTGTGCGTGTAGTAAGGAAAAAGGAAGTTGTCAGCAAGATACTATCCTGTCATCATTAGTTGCCATACTACGTATGGCTCTCTAACTTTACTCTAATTCTCAACTTTTAAAATATTAATATTTCAGTTCAGCTTTAATTTATGTTTTCATTTCACAAATAAATTTATATAGCAAAATATTTTCACTTTATATTATATTTTACATTTTGTATCTATTGCTCTGTTATAAATTGTTTTATTATTTTAGGACAAGCGTTTAAAAATTAAAACTACAATAAATTAAACAAAAATTATTACTACAAGCTTGGCATATAAAAAACCGCTTCCCAAGTACGGAACTACAATTTTATCATCAAAAACCCGAATCATGCAAAATGCTACTCTAGTAGTTAAAAATAATATAAAAATTATTCATTGAGACACATAATATTACAGTATTTAACAGAACAACTATCGTTAAGATACAACAACAATACATATTACATCCTGACAGTTCATAATACCAACCTATACTATACACATGTACCCTGTAGGCCTACGGTAAAAAAATTACCTTACTGTCATAATACTGCCCTGAACTTCCAATAACTAAAATGGTTGCCCCTCCCCTCCTATTTTTGATCAAGGATTTATTGTATTTAATTATCACTGTATTTAAATTCAGGTTAAATTGAAAATTTAAAACAAACAAGATCTCATATTATGCAAAATTAAATTGAAACAAATTTTAAGTTTGATATTTTCATAGAAAACAATATTTGTTCACACAACAAAATTATAATTAAAGGTGGGTTTGTACATTATTGCCAATCATTAAATGTAAAAAAAATATATATATATTATATACACAGTTGAACTTGGTTATAGTGTCAACGAAGTGACCGAACAAATGGTGATGCTACGTTCGAGTGACGTTATAAAGATGTATCAACAGGAAATAATATTTTTGTTACCTTGAGTGAAAGGACAAACAACTATACAATATTACTATTATTGGCAACATTATTCATGACGTTTATTAAAAAGAAAAACACTATACTTTTCTTTTAATGAACAGTATTGTCCCGATAATTGGAGCTGTCACCTACTACAATTATAAATTAGATAACATTGGTTAATGTGAAAAGTTTTAATGAGTAAATACATGTAGTGTGTATTAACAAACTGTATTAAAAACACAGTGTGTATTAAAAAATTAACTTACTGCATTAAAAATACGCAACAATTTTAAAGTGTCTAGATTACTGAGGGGGGGGGGACAACTGTATGATCACAACTACGTAAATCACCAGGGTATACGATTGAGTCTTGTCACGCTTTTCTATTGTCCAAACACTTTCCCGGCAAGGTCATGGGTGTTTTTTACATACAGCACACAACTGTCACCGCATACCGTGTGAATTATTCCTTAGGAGGTCTTATGTGTGAAAAATACATAGATTGTTTATTTCGCGGTTTGATTCTGAGGAGGGAAAATATAGGCAGCCCGAAATCAAAGGAAAGGGGGAAATCCTAACATTTTTCTAGTTCTGAGAAAACTGAATTCAAAGTTTGACATTGATATTTTGTAGATTTATGACGTTACAACCGAGAGGTAAAAATATTTATTGACGCTAAAACAGGGGTTTATAATAATGTAAAAGATAACGATTTGACCGGACCTAAAAAAAAAAAGACACCATGTCTGAGTTGACGCATTAGCCAAGGCCGTTAAAACCAAGTTCAACTGTATATCATAATTGAGAATAAATTTAAAAAAATTAATTTCCCTGTTCTATAAAAAATTCAACTAATTATTTATCTTGTAATAGATAATGTCTTATGTATACAAAAAAAGAGATTTGAGAGCAGTTATTTGTAGTATTATTTATAAAATATGACAGTAACTAAGTACTACTGCTGCAAATTAATTATTTTTGCACATAAGTGTACAGAAAGAAAGACAATAAAAAAATCAAAGATTTTTTAGACAAATTAAAAATGAACTAAAATGTGTACAACTAACTATACACTCAGAAAGAAAACAGACAATGGAATGAAACTTAGAAGAAGAGGATGGCAAGTAAGTAAAGTAACTCATTTGTTATTGTCCTATGTTCCTTGAAGGAATGACATTTTTGTAGTCACTATTATAATATAAGCTTTCTATTATAATTAGTGCATCAATTATCCAAATGACTTTTCAAATAGTTGGATCTGAATCAGGTTTCACGCAATCACCATTCCCTAGTGGTATAAGAAGTACTAATATTAGGGTATTCAATCGTGTAAAGGAGAAACAGATGCTGGAGGTGGCATCAAACGGTAGTGTTACGAACATGAGGATTGTTGGATAGAGTAAATATATTTGTTACTAGGGTTAATTATATTCACTTGTAAATGTAATGGTTTTGCTGTAAAGGTATTGAGTTGGGGAGACAAGGAAGGATAAACTTGTTTACATAGAGTGTCGAGCGACGCAGAAATAAAGCTGAAGAACATAGTAGTTTGACAACACAAAAACTAGATGGGTTAATAAATGTAATCCTAACCTAGAATCGAGGCCAGTTTGCTACGATGGAGGCCGGGGAAAGTTTGCTACGATGAGGACCAAGGTCAGTTTTGCTACGATGGAGGCTGTAAGTTAGGCCAAAAGATGGGTAAGACAGGTTGGTCTTACGGGAATCTTCGCAAGGGTTGAAGAATTGGCCACTGGAAGGACCAGTATGAGATTTACGGGCAGACGTTCTGTGGGGAAACGACTTCTGAGTGAGTAGAGTGTTTAAGTCCATTAGTGAAATCACATTGGGTTTGGAGTATTGTAACTTGTAAAGTAAATACAATAGCTTTGTTTACCGGGGTTTTGGTTCAATCTGTCTTACGAACTTGATATCTGGTACGTGCATAGTATAAGTGTGGGCTAATGTTCCAAGAATTCTATGATATAACTGTAAAAAGCGTGTGAATCTTATATTCTTAAATGAGCAATAGTTGTATGTTTTTGCAGAATTTAATTTCGAAAACGGCTCTAAGGATTCCCTTGTAATTTGGTGCATAAGTTATTTGTTACCCAAAAAGTCAGTTGGACTTCCATTTAAAATACACAGCACAGCTGATGCATAAATGTTTTCAATGCTAGTACCATAATCAGATGTTTCCTTTAAAGTTGTGTGGTAGGCCTAATGTGTATCAGTAGTTACCATAGCAACTAATAAATATCATATAACACAGACGTTAAACAACAACAGCTTCTAAAACTTACCCTTTATTAATTAGGTTGTGAAATGTTATAGACCTAACCTAAAAAAATCCTATATGATATTTACACTCATTTAGGGTATGTTAAACTATAAACAAACAACAATGTTTAAATACATTTACAATATTTAAACACAAACCTAACATACTTTGCAGTTTCCATGATGTTTAATACTGTACATTGAGTATGTTTATCACTTACATACCTAATATATAGGCCTACCGGTACTTAAAAAAAAAAAATTTTTTTTTTTTAAATAGTCAATCAATAAAAACATAATATCAATTAAAATATTTCAATAAAATAATCTTTAAAGATAATTATTTTATAATTTGCTTTATTGGGGATATAAAACAAAGCTAGAGTTTAGCTGATGGGATCATAACCAGATCGTAGATCGGCTTCCAGCTAGTAAATAATTATAAGGGCATTAAATCACAGGACCACTTAGAGTATTATGCATTGTAGCCAACCAAAGAAGTTTTTAGAATTCAAACCATAACAAAGAGTTAACTTTCTTAACCCTAACAGTAGACAGACACCATGCACATGAATCCCAAAAATGTACAATCTGCAAAGAACGTGACAGGCTAATGAATAAAGACCACCTTCTGGTTTGCAGGAGACACGATCTAGCTCACCACTAAGATATGAACCTGGAAGTATTGGGATGTCAGAAGATTGATGAACTGATCCAAGTGTCTGCCTTTCAAAAAGAAGGTTTTTCATTTAACGTTGATGAATCCTCATGAAGTTATTTGAACAATGTTCAATGTAACGTCTTTTGCTACCTAAAGGGAAAACCGGCTAATATTTACTCTCGCATAATTTAACATTATGGAAATATTAGTATGAACTGAAGAAATTTGTGTGTGTAGAAAAAGGAAAAAATTGTTAAACTTCACTGACACTAGTAGTTCTGTGAACAGTAGACCTTGCTCGTTGAAATAACAAATGTGGTTTTGAGCTTAGGTTAAAAATAGTGTGTGAGTAAGGAAGTAACCACAACTCACTCACAGTCACAGCGGCCACACTGACGTAGCGCAGGAAAGAGCAAGACAGCAGGTAGCGCTCTCTTTCTCTCTCTCTCCATAAAATTATAAGGTTTTATGAAGATATCTAAAGAATAAACGTATAAAAACATGGTTGAAATACAAAAATTTGGACGATTTTTAACAAATTTGAAGTTTGTGGCCATTTTGTGAGCTTACCGTTAGAGATACGGAAAAAAATCAAGAAAACTATTTTGTAGAACATCAAATTTGCTACACGCTAAATGTTATTAGTTTCTCAATTCGACTTACGGTTAAGCCACAAACTGGCTTTGGGAAAAAGCTTAAGCTGAGATAAACGGGGCGGCTACCATTTTTATTTTATTTAAGGGGTTAAAAATGAAAAATGGAAAAAAAATATATATACATAGCTTGGCCTAGGAATAAGGAACATTCATGCAAAAAATCATGACAATCAGTCAAGGCGTTTAGCCGTAATCGTGAGACAGACGAAATGACGAACAGTCAAGCTTAAATGGAGACTTTGCTTTGCTCGGTCAATAAACACTATTCAGGAAGACCAATCGAGGTTTCCATGGACACCCTCATCCAAGAAGACAGACAGTTTACAGTGAACCAATTGCAGAGAAATTACAAGTGTTGACAAATTTCAAAACATTATCAGTTAAAAATTCAAGTAATGCAAAACAACTGAAATGTTTAAAAAAAGTTAACAGACCAACACTAGGAGACTTTCAGAGAGCACATAGCTAAAACATTACTACAGCTAATGCAGGCTTTTGAAAAAAATTAAATATATTATAGAAAACACATAATTGTTATGCACCTCAAATATGCAAACCGAATAAGACACCTGAACCATTAGAACTCTGCAGGAATATTTATTTATTTAATATCGTACTTTGGATAATCGACGTTACTTGCACATTTCAGCCTAATAAAAGTACCATCTTTAACACCTGAAAACATTCTTCACAATATTTTATAAAATTAAGTCGGTTAAAGAATGTTTCCTTTGAAAAAAAATTTGTTGCCGCAACCTAAAGTTTAAAAAATAAATTGTATTATGAACACCACACCAATCGCACAACTACAAATGCAATTATAAAACATGTTATTGCGATATTCACTAAGCGAGCGTTGTTAAGAGCGTGTAGCTCAGTGGAGTAATCACACCCCACAGCTACAAGGTCTTAACTCAGCTGATCATAAAAAAAGAAGACAATTGAAAAGCGTTACGTGTCTGCAGTCTACCTGACAGCATTGCTGTGATGGAGAGTATCTCGTTGGAGCAGTTGAGACTGCAGCTGGAAATAAGCAGTTTGGCGAGCTGAGGATCCAGAGGTAACTCGGCCATTACGGACCCGAGGTCAGTCAAGTTACCGTCATCATCGAGTGCGGCCAGATAGTTTAATAATTCAAGCGCTCTCATTAGTGTTTCAGGAGCTGAAAAATACAACAGCTATTTTGAAACAAACTTTCTGTTTTATGCAAGTTTATTTCACTCGGTGTCGGCATTTTTACTTTCTCCCCCTATACCATAGTATATGGAGAAAGTATTGTATTCGTCAAAATTTTCGAGTTTGAGTTTTTGGTGGAAATATCCGTTTTGGGTCCCCCTGAACCTAAAAAAGTGGTTTTCGGAGTGATGTCTGTGTGTGTGTCTGTATGTGTGTCTGTGTGTCTGTGTGGATGTTATCAGACCTAGAGCCTAAACCAGTCGTCCGATTTTGATGAAATTTGGTATGGAGGTACTAATCCACGGTATCTCCAGGCGTTTTTTTCATTTTTGTGATTTTTTTATTTTTAAGGGTAATTTTCCCATAAAAACCCATAAAATATCGGAAAAATTAACTTTTTTCAAAAACGGCTCTAACGATTTTGATTAAAATTGTACAGTTTATTAGGGACCTAAAGTACTATAAACTGTAAAATTTTAATCAAAATCGTTCGAGCCGTTTTTGAGAAAAGTTGATTTTTCCATTATTTTATGGATTTTTATGGGAAAATGACTGTTAAAAATAAAAAAATCACAATAAATTGGTAATAGTATTTTTTTATTAAGTTTCTATAATGAGGGAGAAAGTATGTGTCAGTTTCCTGATACCGTTTATTTATAATGTGCACGCCATTGTTCTTAAAGAAAAACTTCACTGAAATAGCTGATATTAAAGGTAAGTGTGTGTTTAGATTAAGATATTTATTCGTCTATCGCCGAATATTAAAAACATTTACACCGTAACAATCATGCACAAAGTCCGAAACACCAACAGTGTTTGTGAATGATGAAACACTTCAGTAATGTAAGTTAGTAATGAAACATCAATAGTGTACATGAGTAAGGAAACACCAGTATTGTACGTGATTACTAATGGTAACATCATAGTAAATACTGTATAGATATATCCGACTGGTCTATATTACTAATGGTAATAAGACATTTTTTTAAAATAATTAATTTATATTATTAATACAATCACTTGACAAATTAAGAGAAAATATTCTACAACGTTTATACATGTTTATTTCCAAGTCCTATCATTTTTCCAAATGTGACTTTCAACACATCATTTTAACACCATTTTTAAATAATATTTTCCAGCAAAATTTGATGTTCATTCTTATCGTATTTTATTTGCACTTCTGTAAATAGTTTTAATAACTAGAATTAAGTTGTTCTAGTACAAATTTTGTTTTCATTGTTTATTTTTAGGAATATAAAATTGAAAACATTTTTTTTTTTGTATATGGAACAAATGATAAATAAAAACTTGATGGAAATATGACAAAATTAAAGCCAAAAATATATTGGATTAGATTTTAGAAATTCCAAACACTTCTAACAAGGAATACCTGGCCTGGTATACCTACAGGTATACCAACCTACAGGTAGGTACAGGTGTAGGATTTTTCTACAGTATACCTGGTGGATCCATAAAATCAAAGTGTACTAAATCATCAATGCCCAGTTTCTTAAGCTGCAATACGACAGAGCCAAGGTTTGAACGTAAGATTTCTGGGTAAGTGTTCTCCTGCATCTCATTTTTGTATGCTTTCTCAGTATACAGCCTGAAAATAAAAACATAGATAGTAGTTTATCTCATATAATTTCCATTACATAATAAACTTTTCAAAACAAAATATTAAATTTCTTCACTTTTGTGTTTCCAACAATTGTTTTTCTATTTATCATGAACATATTTTATTTATCATGGAAGTGTTTACAGAAGAAAAAACATACTTTAGATAACATAATTTATAAAGACAAACCTTTCAAAAATACAACTTAAACAGCACTTGCCCATAAACAAACACTAACTACCACTACTAGTTTAAATAAATTGTTATCACAGATGTGATCACTAATTTTAAAACTAATGTATTACGCACGCAGGAGTTGTGAGATTGTAAAGTATATGACATGGGTGCGATTCAATTTTAATAATTGGTAAACCCACACAAATTGTGCAACAGTTAATTATATAATTATTGCAGATTGTCCTAATCAAAATCGTATAACATTTTTATAAATATATTTTCATCATTTTTCTGTAAACCAAATGTTTTAAATATATACTATACTAACATATACAGTTGAACTTAGTTATAGCGTCAACGAAGGGACCTGAACGAATGTTGATGCTCTGCCCGAGTGACCAAGATGTACCAACAGGAAATCGTATTTTTGTTACCTTTGAGTAAAAGGACAAACAACTATAAATAATCTGGCAGTAATAAAAAGAACCATACACAGTAAGTTGAATCATGTATATGCAATGCAAAGCTCCAAGCAACACTGGAACTGTAGGCGGGGGGGGGGGGGGCAACTGTCTCGCCAGGCTATTCGATTGAGTGACTTTTCCCATGGTTTTGTATTGTCCGAACACTTTCCCAGCAAGGTTTAGTTACACACAGCATGTGAATTGTTCCTTAGGAGGGGGGGGAGAGTTAGCAGTGTTGCTAAAGTGGAACTGTAGGGGGGGGACCACAACTACGCAAATGTCTCGCCAGGCTATTCGATTGAGTGACTTTTCCCATGCTTTTGTATTGTCCGAACACTTTTCCAGCAAGGTTTAGTTACACACAGCATGTGAATTGTTCCTTAGGAGGGGTGGGAGAGTTAGCAGTGTTGCTAAAGTGGAACTGTAGGGGGGGGGGGCAACTGTCTGACCACAACTACGCAAATGTCTCGCCAGGCTATTCGATTGAGTGACTTTTCCCATGCTTTTGTATTGTCCGAACACTTTTCCAGCAAGGTTTAGTTACACACAGCATGTGAATTGTTCCTTAGGAGGGGTGGGAGAGTTAGCAGTGTTGCTAAAGTTGAACTGTAGGGGGGGGGACCACAACTACGCAAATGTCTCGCCAGGCTATTCGATTGAGTGCCTTTTCCCATGCTTTTGTATTGTCCGAACACTTTCCCAGCAAGGTTTAGTTACACACAGCTGTGGCAGGTACCCTCCACCTTGTATAAATAATAATAATTAATAATATTCAATAATAATGTTTAAATGTAATAAGCGTGTTTAGTTTGGCTTGACACGAAAAGAGTGCTGACGACGACAGTCTAGATCTAACGGGGAGGGGACGCCAGAGAAGCGAGCGTCTATTTTAGTTAGTCTTGGTTTGACCGCGATCGCGACTAGACTCCGTTGTATATATCCTTGCCTTTGCCTTTTTAGCCTAGTTGTTAGTTTAGTCCGGACCAGCAGAGAGATGTACTTTATTTGACTTGTGAATAAACGTTTGAAGTCGAAACTCGTTCTACCTTCATTTGAAGACCTACTTCCACCAGAAACCATCCTGACAACCGCCCGTACGCTCGCGCGAGAGCAGAAAGGCACATCCCTTAGAGGAGACGCACCATCGTAGATTCGCCGCAGGGGTTGATCCAACGAGGGCCACGTCACATTTGGCGTCAGAAGTGGGATCCTTCTAAAAAAAAGGTAGGACAAATTTCTGTTGCTTTTTTTATATGTAAAAATTTAATTTTGATTTTTTTTCCAACGTAATTTTTCTGAGTCATAAATAATAATAATTTTATAATAATAATTTGATATTATTTATTATTATAAATTGCATGATAGAATAGAAGTATTACGTTGCGCAAACGTTATACAATTTATTGTATAACAGGACAGGCATTGTTGGCGGAAAACAGTACGTCTATTTAGAAAACCCTATAGACGGGACAATATACGTATTGGTTCCGTTAGCGTCTGGACAAATCTTGAAGTTTGCGCAGTGGAATATTTATTATGTAATTAGTTCTAAGTTGCATTGTGTAAATCTAAAAAGAAATATTCAACAGTCATTTTTAATAATAATATATTGTATGACAAATATGAAAACAATGGAAACGAATTGATAATTAATTACAAGAGTAAATTTTTTTTTAATAAAGTGTTAAGCAATTGTAAGGAGCGTTAAATAAATTTTTTTAAAAAGGCAGGATCGTATATTTTAAGAAGATATGTTATGGTGATAATAACTTAGTGTGCATAAAACGTGGATTATTTCAAGAAAATATTGTATTAATAATATTGTATTATTTAAATAATAACTTAAGTTTTGTTTGGAACGTAAAATTAATTGAATTGGTTTTCTTGGATGTGGATAACTTAATTTAATTTATTATTAAATATCTTTTTGTTAACGCAACGATATTATATATAAATATTGTTAGTTGAGATTTTTAAATTGTAACGATAATATTTTTTTAATTGTGAGAAATTATACTTGGGTTAATAATTTAAATTAATAATGGCAGACAATATTCGAATCGATGAACAGGAATATACAATTCCGGATGCTATTGCTATAATAGATAACAAACTTAGGCAGCAGATAAGTTTAAACCAGACTTTGCAAGAAAGGTTAGCAGCGGTAGAGGGAAACGACATGGAATTGTCGCGCGGAGCAAACGAAACGTTTCACTTATCCGATGTACATTTGGAGTTAGTGTCAGGTCTACCAACTTTTAGCGGGGATAAACCGGGGGAATCGATAATTGATTTTTTACAAACGTTAGAGAATGCAGCCGAAATTAGTAGCTGGGACGTCAAAAGAAGAGTGAAAATTTTAAATTTTAAACTGTCAGGGACGGCAAGGGAGTTTGTTCGAAATGATGAAGCATGTAAAAATGCGACGACTTTTCAAGAGTTGTCCAAAGCATTAGCGGATAAATTCTCAACGACACCAGATTTGTATTATAGGGACCAATTGCATGTGTTATCACAAAGGAAATACGAGACAGTAACCGATTTTGGAGATAGGGTCAAGAATCTAAATAACAAATTAATGTCTGAAAAACGAAAAAATAACGAGAGAATTAGCAAATATGCGGAAAAACAGGCCGATCTAAGGGGCATGACGGTATTTTTACAGGGGCTACGAGGCGATATAGCAAATCTCACGAAAGAGAAAAACCCTACGTCGTTCGAGGAAGCGGTCGAAATAGCAATAGACATGGACGAACTAAAAAAATTCGCAAATGACAAAGGGGTAGAGGTGAAATCGATAGGTTTAGGGAATGGACAGCCGGTGAATAATGGGGATCATCAGAAATTCTGCAATAATTGCAATAAACAGGGTCACACAAACAGGGAATGTAGGAATGCGATGCAGAACTATAGGGGCTTCAACACATCCAGAGGTTTTGGGGCGAGACAAGCGCCGCGTCTAGCAGCACCACCAACACAGTACCAATTCGCGCCCAATAGGAATCCGCAAGGATACACAAACAATAGGGGTAATGCATTTAGAGGAGACGGACAGTTTAGGGGGTCACAATACCAAAATCAATTACAATATAGAAATCAGTATAGGCCCCAAAGTTTTAATAATGGGAACCGAGGACATTACTTCGCTAGGGGAGGATATCAGCAAATGTCAAACAGAGGGTTTCAGGGATTTAGGCCACAATTCCAGCAAGAGGGTAGGAACGGCCCTGGTAGTAATAATACTTTAAACTCGACTGGAGTGAGCCAAAGTGCCGTAACTCACTCCAACCAACAATAAATTATGATAAATTCTCGGCGCACAAATTTGTACCAATTAATAGGACGGAAGGAATTTATAAAAACAATGATGTGTCAATCATGGCCAAAATAAACGATAAATGGGGTAGAGTTTTAATAGATACTGGTGCAGAAATAAGTTTATTAAATTTGGACGTAGCTACGAACATACAAGCGCAAGAGGATATCGCAATAGCAGGGGTGACAGGAAACATTTTGGAAGTATTGGGGACACAAATGACCGAAGTATTTTATACCGCATCTAAATTTCTAAAAGTTAAATTCCAGGTTTGCAAAATACCTCATGAATATGCAGCAATACTAGGTAATGATGTATTGAGAACGAATAAAATTGTAATAGATTTATGTGACAATATAGTATCAATAAATAAAGTAAAAATAACAATGATGGGATTTAGGAAAATAGCTACTAGTTTAAATAAGTTACAAAAAGAGGAAAACAACAAAGTTAATGCAGTTCTAAATGATAAGCCACCTAAATTACCAAATATTTCTAGGAAATTTCAATTAAAATCAAGACATAAAAATACAGTAAATTTAAAATTGCTAAAAAAGGGTACTAAACCTTCAAAAGAGGAAATTTTAAAAGGACAGAGAGAACATTTAGCATTCATTAAGGATCAGCATACAAATTTAGTAAGTTCAAAAGAAGAAAAACGGGAATATAATTTGTTTTGCAAAGTTGACACGTTAGTGCCGCCCCAAAGCGAAATTTTAATTAAATTTACAATTAGAGGGTCGAAAAACAAAAATTATAGTAACCCTAAAAATGTCATGGAATTAATAAATAAAGAGGCTATAATTGAACCGATAGAAAATCCGCCATTTAATATTTTGTGCGCCAGAGCTGTTGTATGTTTAGGAATCAATAAAACTTGTATTTCAAAAATTGTAAATCTATCTAATAATGAGATTGAATTAAGGAAGGGAACGCTAATTGCAAAGTTAGAAACCAATATTTTAACTATGGATGACCCATTAAGAGTAAATATGTTCGTGGATGATAAGGGCGAGAGGAGTAATCAAGGGTCGTTAATCGAATCAGAAATTGCTAAGAAAATTAATCACGTACCGGCTCCGGAAAGAAGGGAATTAATGAAAATGTTATTAAAATATAAAGATGTTTTTCACGATGAACAGGGAAATTTGAAGGCAATTAAAAATGTAGAATATAATATAGACACAGGGAACGCTAACCCTATATACGTACCTCCCCATAGAATACCACATGCGCATAGGCACATTGTAAGGGAGTTGATAGATGACCAATTGAAGAAAGGCGTAATTGAACACAGTTATTCGCCATGGAACAGTCCTTTGGTTTTGGTAAAGAAAAAATCAATTAACGGGGAAGTTAAATTTCGTTTTTGTGTAGACTATAGGAAACTGAACGAAGTGATTACACCAGACGTTCATCCATTGCCAAATATAAGCGAAACATTGGACCTACTAGGGGGTGCTAAATATTTTTCGGTTATAGACATGCAATCAGGATTTTTTCAAATAAAGTTAACAGAAGATAGTCAACCAAAAACAGCTTTTTCATCACCATGGGGTCATTATCAATATAAAAGATTGCCAATGGGGTTAAAAGTGGGACCATCAGCTTTTCAACGAGTTATAAACAATGTACTACTAGGATTAAGGGATGAAATATGTTTGGTATACCTAGATGATGTGATATGTTTTAACAAAACAATGACAGAACATATAAATTCATTAGACAAAATTTTTATGCGATTCAAAAACTCACACTTAACAGTTAATTTGGAAAAATGTAAATTTGGAGTAACGGAAGTAAATTACCTAGGATTCTTATTGAACGAAAACGGTATTCGTCCAGACATGAAAAAGATAGAAGCCGTAAAACATTTTCCGATACCAGGGACTGTAAGGCAGGTTAGACATTTTTTGGGTTTAACAGGGTTTTATAGAAGCCATATACAAGACTTTTCAAAAATTGCGCGACCATTATTTGATCTGACTAAAGATAACGTTAAATTTAAATGGACAGCGGAATGCCAAACTGCTTTTGAATTTTTAAGAGACAAATTAATAGAAGCTCCGATTTTAAAATATCCGGACTTTACAAAGGAATTTATTCTCGCCACGGACGCCTCCAAAGAAGGATTAGGTTGTGTATTGTCACAGGAAATAGACGGGAAAAATCACCCTGTAGCTTTTGCCAGTAGAGTTTTGCACAAAGCAGAGAAAAACTATGACGCAAGCACCCTTGAAATGAGCGGAGTGGTTTGGGGTTGTAAATTATTCAGACCATATTTGTTAGGCAGACATTTCAAAATCATAACGGATCATAAGGCTTTATGTTATTTGACGTCACTTAAGGACCCGACAAGTAGAATTTTAAGGTGGAGTTTAAAATTATCAGAATTCGACTACACCATCGTTCACAGACCAGGGAAGTTACATTCTAATGCGGACGCTCTCAGTAGAAATGTAGCGGAAAAACAAATTAAATTAATAAAAATAAGAGAACCCTTACCATTAATCGATTTAGAAGAAATTAGAAATGCACAGTATGTTGATGACGAATGTCAAAATTTAAAAACCCACAAAAATTATAAAACAAGTCCAGAGAAAATAATTTACTTTAAATCAGGAAATGAGAAATTAATTCTAATACCCCAAAAATTGAGGAATAAAATAATTAGCTTGCATCACGATATAATTACGGCAGGTCACGCGGCAGTTAAGAAGACTTTAGATAGAGTAAGACAGAAATTTTATTGGCCTAAAATGGAGCAAGATGTCAAAAATTATGTCAGAAGTTGTAAATCCTGTGCACAGAGGGTAGATTACGGAAAATCAAAGGCTCCATTAGGGGATATTTTCACGGAACCGGATCTCCCGTATAAGGTTGTAGGTTTAGATTTAATAGGACCTTTCCCCGTATCAAAAGATCGAAAAAAATATATTTTGTCAGTCATAGACCATTTTACAAGACACGCAACATTCATCCCCATTGAAGATGCCACGGCAGAAAAGACGGCAGTAGGATTATTGCATCACGTAATTTGTTTATATGGAATACCAGAAATTCTTATATCGGACAGGGGCTCAAATTTTACTTCAGAATTAATGTCAAATTTGTGTAAATTATTGGGTATTAAAAGAATTTTGACAACGGCGTACCACGCCCAAGCCAATGGGAGGGTTGAAAGAACGCATCACACAATTTGCAAGATGCTATGTCATTACGTAGATAATAATCAATCAAACTGGACTGACATTCTTCCATTTGTAACCATGGCCTATAACAGCCAAATTCATGAAACCACGGGTTACAGTCCATTTGAATTACTTTTTGGGAGAAAAATGGCAACGCCTTTGGAATCAACTTTAAAAATTACGGACGGTACATTAATTTATGATAATTACATAGAAAATATAAGGTCACAATTACATGAGGCGTACACAAAAATGAAAATTTACCAAACAGGCCAATTCGGGAAACAAAGGAAAAATTACAATAAAAATACAAGACAGAATAATTATACAGTTGGACAATATGTCTATTTGTATATTCCAGTATTAAAGCGGCACAGAGTAAAAAAATTAACAAAGCTATGGAGGGGACCTTATGTCATTTTAAAAATAATGTCTAAATTTAATATTATGTTGAAAATTAGGAATAGAGAAGTTATGGTTCATGTTAATAGAGTAAAACCATGTTTAGAAGTAATTAAAGGGAAGTTGCAACCGAAACTGAAAAAATCACGGAAAAATAGGCCCTCGTTTACGATAAATAACGGCCCTGTAGCAGATAATACGTTAATATTAGATAAAACGCAAGATGATACGGGAGCAGCTGCTATAAATCACTCTCCGATTTCGGATACAATAATAACTCAAAATTTGCCAAGTACAAGCAAGGGTTTCATCTCAAATGACAAAGACCGCAGACCAATAAGGATTCAAAAGAAACCGTCTCGACTGAAAGATTACGATCTAACGTAAATTTGGAAATATTCAATAAACGATACGAATAATGTAACGAATGGTGCTATGCTAGAGTCAAATATTTAAGTAAGTTTATACGGGATCTGAATTACGGACAAACATTGGGCCCTGTATAAAAGTGCAACCAAGTATGTATTCCATTGATTCATAAGTTTCTATTTACTTAATAAAAAAAGAAAAATAATAATAAATAAAGGGGAAATCCAGGAAGAAATAATATCATTAATAGCTATGGAAAATTTTTAATACATTCGTAAAATAAAAGCTAGTAGAATTCTATTCGAGAAACAGGCAGGCGATTTATTATTTCATGAAATACGCAGAACCTGTCACGAGTTGGCAACGTTGTAGGCCTACAGAATCGGCCAGCATAGAGTTTAGCCGACGTCGCAAATTCCGGGTGCCTAGCCAAGTAACTTGCACGGTTTTGATTCGATTTATTTAACATGGGAGACAAGATAATTACAAAACTTTTGAAATTACACCTTGATTAATGAGTAAATAAAAATTAATAATAGACTAATGGATGCATTTAGTAGTAACGCATTATTAAAAATTATAATATTTATAAATTTTAACAAAATAAAATTTTTTTTGGAAATAATACGTAATTATATTTATCGATAAAAATATTCAACGTTGATTACATCTGCAGCTACAAAATATTACATCGATTAAACAGAATAGTACCAGAGTTTGTGTAGCTCGAATGGTGACGCTGGGTTCGAGGCGAACTGAGTAGTTTCGAACATAAACTGGCATCATCAGGTAGAGACATAAATTTTTGGTGCGATTTAAGTGTTTATTAGTTTGACCAGAAGGGCAGATAACATATAGGGGCTAGAATAGTCTATTTGGAGGAGTCGTAGATGTAACTAAAATTTTTTTTTTTAATATAAACAGTTCAGGATGAATTTAACTTGTACGTATATAATGAAAAAAAAAAAAGGTTTGAATAGGGATAATAATACCAACGTAAATTGATCATGGCAATAATAAAATGATTGGATAAAGTATAAAAATTATGATATAATATTTTAATGATATAAAATATAAATCTTGTTGTAATGATTGAATTTAGAAAAAAATATTCAGCGGATTTAGAATGCGAATAAAGAAAGTTTCAACCTGAGTTGCAACGTTGAACGGGTTAATAAATTTAGTAGTCAAGCAGAAGGGATGAATATTCTCTGAAATTAATAACGAAAATAATAATAATAATTCAATGATATTAATGATTGTAAAAATAATATATTAGGTAATAATGGGAAAAAATGACATGGCCAGTGTAATAAACAAAGGACCAAATAACGAATTAGAGATTTGAGGGAATACGACTCCATGTTATTTAGTACGGATGTATGGAAGATTTCATTGCAAGACCAATGATATAAGAGATAATAAGATTATAATTAGATAGAACGGGAATACCTGTAGCTGAGGTTATAGGGGTGAAGATTTTATTATTCTACTCAGGAAGTCAATCTCAAACCGTGACGTTTTTCAACAAAAACGCACAAACTGAATTCTGGAGTATTGATGAGTGAGGATAATCAAATACAAGAGTTACGTGAATACGAGTTATGAGTTTGTACTAAGGTACAATTAGTCAAACATAACGATGTTTGGAAGTGTGTAGCCATCGTAATTTGGTACATCAAACTTGCGGATCATAGAGTTAGCAATGGCCAAATTGCGATTGGTGACTTAGGGTAAAGGCATACCTATCAAAAAAAGCCAAGTAGCCAGTTTTCATATACCAATGAGGTATACCGAGTGGTGCGTAAAGCAATGAGAACTGGTGATTTTATGTTTGTTGGTGTCATAAACCTCCATAGTCTAAGATGTTGTATGTTGATGGACAACATCAACCAAAAATGCTAACTAATATGTTAATCTAATATTACAATGAAATGTTTGTAACTGTGAAGTATTATTATGATCAATATTAGTTGACATATATAAAATAAATGTTTAGTGATAAGTCTGTTTGAATTAGGATTAAGAGAGTGTCTGTTATTTAAGTTGTTAGAAGGAACATACACTGATTTGAACATTGTCTTTAATAAAAGGGTGACGTCACCTTTCTATAACATTCCGGCACCTTACGCCAATTTCTACTTTCTGTCCCACCTAATTTTAACACTTCAAGACAATGAACTTTTGAATTTATGTATAATCCAGATGATAATGTTAAATAAATCTAAATTAGACCAATTTTTGTATATAACTAAAGTATTTGAATTTTAAATTGTATAAATGCGTGCGTGATTGAGAAATGTTTAATAATTTGTATTAATGTAGGAAATATGAATGTTGTTTAATTTGCTATAATGTAATTAAAGGTCATGATAAAGGAAAAATGCAAGAGTTTACATAATACAGAAAAAGGGGTAAATAACGAGAGGTATTTTATAAATGGTGTCTAATGAACCATTCAGAATGACATAAAATAGCATTTAATAAGTAATAGATGTTGATATTTGTTTTGAATGTTAATGAGGACAATTGCAAAGAGGAACAAAAAAAAAGTTTCATTGGTAAAGTTAGAAGAGGGAAATAAATAAAGTGATTGGAAAATGATGTTTATATTTACAGCAAAAGAAAAATAAATAATTAATAAATAAGTTATTAAGTTAAATTTTAGGATATAGTTTATTATGTCGATTGTTAAACAGAACGGATGAAACCGTTCTTCAAATAAATGCTAATATTTGAAAATGCTCACCTGTTAACGGTAATGTGAGATAATGAAAATGGATAATGTTGGATATATTGTAATATGTGATTAGTACTTTACTGGGTAAGAAGTATGGAAGTTGCTACATTGTTGTTAATTTAGCAAAATCATGTTAAATAATGCTAAAGGATGAGAAAAGTTTTTAAATAATAAATGTTTAAAAATGATAATATGAAGATTATAATTGAAACCAATATGACAAGTAATAATAAAAAGGACTCAAGTGCTTAAGTGACCAGTGAGAAAAATATAATATATTAATATTTTGATTATAGTGTATAATATTGCACTACGGTATTTTGAACAATATTGAACATGAAGATTGTAAGATTTTTGTATAATTATGTGTATAATAATAGGCTAGGCTTATAAATAGGTGTAAGGCAAGGGATATTTTTAATAATTTTGCTAATATTTCATGTGAATTAAAAATGACATGGCAAGTTGAAAGGAAATATATATTTCAGAATAATGATTAGATTCAAAAATCGAAGTAAAATGATTCAATTATTGACTCAGGAAAATTAGTCAGTTTAGTTGGAATATTATTTAATGTGAGACAAGAATATTTTTATCATGAATAGGCATTACAAAGCTCACAAAGGGTGACTTAATGCTGATGCAAAATGAAGTCATTTTTGTGTCATTGTAGGTGACAACAGAATTACATGTGTTCTGTAAACTTGCATTAAATTTGCAATTTAAGCACTCTTAAAGTATAACTTGATAGAGGAAATGAGTTTCAATAAATTACTGTACAAGTAACTTGATAGTTTCAACTCTTAATTAGAATCAGCAGCGTGGGGGGGGTAAGTCAGTATTGTGATTAGATACCATCCTAAGAATATTCTTTGTCTATAATACTATCTCTAATTATTGATAAGATGCAGCTGTTTATATTTCTGTTTATGCTACAGGCTGTAGTAAATTGTCAAACAATGCAGGGTGTGTTGTTTGAAAGATTAGCAGATGTTTTAGTAACGCGGTCTAGGTGGACTGTAGTAATGGAGTACAACATTTCAAAATTAATATATGAAAGTAATCAATTGAATGAAGCAGTAATGATTGGAGAACTATTTTTGAATAAATTAGCTCATAAAACTGTAATAAATGTCACTGTTAATAATAATACAATTGAAAAGAATAATTTATTTACACAGTACAGGGAAGAGTTTGAAGTAATAAAAAGTAATTTAAAGGGATATTTAACAGAAATAGAGGGTATAGTGTCAACAATTCCAATAAGTAGAAGTAAGAGGGGATTAATGGATACAGGAGGTAAAATGTTGAAAGTAATGTTTGGGACAATGGATAATGATGATTTAAATACTATTGATAGCAAATTGGGGAAATTGACAGATTTTTCAGAAGATATTTATCACAGTTTTGATGAACAATTAACAGTAATGAAAGACATAAATACACATATAGTGTCCAATTCAAATAACATTAAGAAAGTGATGAACACCTTGATAAGTTATAAAGTAACATTTTTCAATACCATAGGTCAATTAACTACACAAATTGAAGGTTACATGTCTAATTTACTTACATATTTGAAACTAAATATAACATACAGACAGTTAGAACATTTAGTAGTACAGTCTAAAATAAAAATAATAGAGTTTCGCCAGGCTTTACAATACATTCACACAGGGAAAATTAGTTCTAAACTTTTGCCACCAGACACATTTTTACACATACTTAAAGAAATTGAACACAGCTTACCAAT
>JAGFPH010000228.1:340172-352258 GCA_018207615.1 Philaenus spumarius | reverse complement strand
CTAAAGGTTCCTATCCAGTCCTAAGTAAAGAAAACAATGACGAGTTATCCTAACTTGGAAATATCCAATGTTAGGTTAAAAAAAGAAGTGACTTCAAACAAGTTATTGAACAGCTTGGAAAGCATTTCCATTTTTCAGGCTGACAATGATATGTTATTAAATGCAGATAAAGGGCCTATTCCTATATCGCTACTACCCGGTCACGGCCACACAAATCGGTCACACACACGAAATCGGCAGTATATGTTTGATTCAAAATTTGATTGTATAATTTTTATACAGAATTATTAAATGAATGTTATTGGGTATATAGATATTATCAAAGTAATATTTTGCCGATTTAGCAAGCGTGACCGATTTGTATCCATTAATGCTTCGGTACACTAAAAGTCCATAAAAAAATAGAAATTCATAGAATTTAGCTCAGCTACAAATGAGATAAGGTTCCTGAACATGTTATTTACCTAATATGCTATTTATTTATATAAAATCAAATACTTAATTTTTATTTTATTTTTTTGTGAAATTGTCCCATTTTGTGACTTTGACCCATATATAAGAACGCTACAGAGGAATTCGAGATATACAAAGCCTTTAAACGTAACAACAACCAATTGCTTAACAACCAGCTATAGTTTCATTTTGTACTTTGACGATAAGAATCTCTGACTCTAATAAACTGAACACTGGATTTAGTCAGTAGTCGTTCGACTGTGAAACAAAGTAGACGTTTCACTTTGTTCACAAGAGAGTTATATGTTTTTGTGTTATATGTAACGTGAACATTTTAATATCTGATAATGAAACATATGTTTCGAAACTCGTCATAAACATACGCTGAACGAAATCACACGACGGATAAAAGGTCAAATTAGTTATAAAAAAAGAAAATAGTTTTGCAGATTCTTAGTTTTTCTCTTATGTATTTATACATTATTAACGTTATCTGATCAACAAAAATCGTTACTTAAAAAAATGTGGTTTTCAGTTAGGTTTTTTTGGCTTAGAGTGAGTCTGTTCAGTATTTACTTCAACTTAACGTATTCACTTCCATAGCAATTTTTAGGCTAGTACTCCCTAATTATAATAGCTTTTGTAGTAGGAACTTGGTATGCGATTAGCGTTTGATCTATTATGACCGTTGTCGTGGTTACAAAAGCGACTGATCTGTGGGTCAGAGAGATGGTCGATTTCTATTTTGATACATGAAAAACTAAAATTAACTTTGATGAAAACACAACCATTGAAAAAATTCTCAATGTTTTCCGGAAATGTTGTATATAACCTCAATAATTCAAGTCGCAGTAGTTCGAGGGTCCGGGTATTTCGAGCTGTGTCAGCAAAATTAAAAACAGCTTTTTTGGCTATTTTAAAGCTTTTAAAACATCGATTGTAGCGCTTCAAAATTACTTTGTTACCGCCGCCCCATTGCCAACTAGTCTTTTGAAAGTAACAAGGTATCGAAGTGGCTAGCTTGTGTTCACTTGGCGACACACCACCACTCGCAGGTAGGTAATGAATCAACATTGTGTCTCGCCGACGCCGCTTATATCTCATGTCAGCTGAGTCATATATCCCATACTTGACTGTCTCCCCCTCTTGTTCTAAAAACAGTTCAATTTCAACAGTAAACTGTCAGTTCCCATGGAAGTGCGCGCGCTACGCATATCAGTATTGTGTAACATTGTCGATTAGCGAGTGCATTCTTTATTGTTTCTGTTAAAAGTTTTTAAGTTTTAATTTTGATTGCGATTTTGTAACGACGAGCGCAAAAGCTAAAAAAAAGTTCGAGCCAATAAAATATTAGAGGCCTTGAAAAGACTAGATAATGGTGAAACCTTAAAGAAACTTGCAGCTGAGTACAGTGTCAGTGAAGTATCTGTAAGGGAATGGCGCCGTTATATATATAAAATCGAATCATTTTCTACTATTAAATGTTCTAATATTTTGACTAATTAAAACATTAAAAAATATATTATTCTTTATTTTTGTCATTTTTTCCGCGAATTCCGTATTTTTATAGTTCGAGGTACAGTCAGCCCCAATTAGCTCGAATTTATCGAGATTCTACTGTAATTCAGAACTGACTTGAGAATATTTGTATTTCAGGTATTTTTCAGAAGGTGCTTGCTCCTAGCACCGAGTAAAACATCACAGGAAACTGAGTTTCATTTTTATTCCCCCACTACCTCATAAGTCAAGAAAATGTCTTTTAAACACTGACAATCTTAATTAATATAGTTCTAATTACCATTGTGGAATCTGTGTAGTCTTTCCAGATCCTGTTTCTCCGACTAACACAATACATTGATGTCCTGCCAGCAACTTCATAAACTGCTCACGATACTCAAACACTGGTAATGTTATCCTTTTCCTCAAAAACTCATGATACCTAAATAGAATGAGATTAATAATATTACAAATTAGTTGTTAACAAAGGCTCTTATAACAAGTATTTGACTATCCTAATCATATTGGGGTCAATCCATACAACAATTCTACCAATGGGTATTGCTGACATACATTATTAAATTTTTCATATAAATAAGAGTACAAAATTATTTTTCACTTTTTTATCACTAACACTTTTGCTTGTAGTAGGCATTTTGTTTTAAAATGTGTTGTTATTTTCAAAGGTTAATGGGAAGTCAAATAACTATTTTAAATTTTAAGGTAGGCCTAAATACCACCTATTTACAGTTCTTGTTTGACCCCAAATTTGTTTAGTTTTAAGAAAATCGTGCTTTGATTAGAATAAATTAACGATTTTAGAACAATTGTTTTCATACAAGACACCTAAAATATCCCTCCCCTCACAAACACACAACAGACCACAAGATGGTATTACAATTTTAGGCCATTTAGATTTAGATAAATCCTTTAGGTTTTACAAGCCTTCAAATTTAAAAAAAAATTGCTTATTTTCAAATTAATATATCTCAAAACATACAGATAAAAATCTTAAATTGTTCAAAATATTCTTCTAGTAACCATCATATAAAATATCATTGTTGTGACCAGAAATAAAAAAATTGCAAAAACATAAATGCTGTAAATGAGCGAGTGATTTATCGTCAAATAATATACTATTATTAAAACAATTAAAATGATCATAAAGTTTTACTAAAGTACACTAAAAACCACGTTTATCCGGAACTTTGGTTTATCCGCAATGGTGGTCAGAGAAAAGATTGAAAATTTTGGGGTAATACAACGCGAGTGATTCCATGCAGGGTGTCAATTTTGGCGGTAACTGAGTGTACAGCACGGTGCAGCAGTGGGAAACCTGACTGTACTGACATTACCACTGTGAGTCAAAAGCGCACGTCAATAAGCGCCACTTGTTTGTTTACTTCTGCTACATTGTCGTAAGATCAGTGTTGTGTTGTGTAAGCGTAAACAATATTTTTGAGGAGTGCAGTGAATTTTTAAATCCCAATTCCTTATTACAGTGCAGTGACTTAATTGTGTTCAGAATTAAAATGTTGGACAGTAAAAAGAAGAAGGTTGTTGTCAGCATGCAAAGGATATTAGAGGCTTTTTTCCAGTTGGACAAAGGCGAGACACTAAAGAAATAACCGATCAATGTGACCTCGGTTACCAACTGTTATTAGAAGATGAGATTGTAGCAGTTTTCAAAACAGGAACTGAGCACTGACGACAACTCGAGCTCCGACGATGAAGCACACGACTCGGCAATGAACGTAACAATAAATCACACCAATGTGGCATCAATGTTCGACCAGCTGTTGACTTATTTGGAGCGTCAAGATGACACAAACCCGGCAGAGCTGTTGCTAATAAATCGGCTTCAAGATTGATCTGCTAAAAAGAGAACTTCGAAAGTAAAGCAGAAGAACAATACGGATTTCTTTAAAAACATTTTAAGTTTTCTTTGTCTTATTTCTTGTAATAATTGAAGTAATCTTTCTGTATTTACCAATAATAATTATTGTATATTATAATGATGATTACAAATATAAACCTTGTAATATTTGGTTTATCCGGAATTTCGATTATCCAGAACGGTGCTGGTCCTATCACAATGGATAAACAAGGTTTTAGTGTACTTAAAAAAACTTAAAGATATGATGAAAGATGAAATATATATTTGATGACGAAAACTCTACCGAGAATGCCAACATCATTATGCAATTCAGAGATAGAGTAACCCTAAGTAAAAAAATGATGTACAATTATTTGAATGATGGTGAAGTTTGTGTTCCAAGTGACTGTTAGCACAACAGTAATGTGACTGTACCAGTTTTCAAAACATTTGACTACAGATGCCAAAATGGTTACCTCTTCAATTAAAAAACAAATTTAAGTAGGCCTAGCTTTATTTAAGCCTTTCAATTTTGTTATTGCAACAGCTTCAACGCAACTAACTTGTTTGCACATTGAATTCTTTACTTTAGTATTGTATTAATTTAAACATATTGTATTTATTTAAGGATAAATTCTATTGTTACTTTGCTTGGTATGAACACCATATCAACACTCGAAAGAGTTTCAACATTTTAAAATAAGAAAATATATTTAATTTCAATAAATTTCTTGTTCTTAAACTCACCTTGGAGTGTAAGGCAGGCCAGTAAATGGATTTATTTGCATATTCGTTGCAGCCATTTTCTGTGGAATCGTTACTACCGGAACTGAAGCCCTATAGAACAGTAACAAATCCAATTTTAATCACAAAGAACTCAATAAATATGTATACAATAGTATTACAAGTACTAAACATCATACTAGGTACTATAGTTAGATAATTAATTGCTAGAGTAGTTTCAGGCAGTGTGTCTGGGTTTATTCTATAAGTTATAAATATACCTAAATTAGTTATATGTGCATGCTGATACGTGCTATTACTAAAGCAAAAGAAGAAAAAAAGGCAACTATCAAGGTGAAAAATTTTATTTTATTTTTTGGCTTTTCACTTATATTTTGTAAATCATTGAATGAAACACTATACTTTTAATTAAAAAAAACTTTAAAATGAGACTTTGTAAGTCTTGATTGGTGCACTTTTGACTTCCAATTTTGCGCGGTTTGTTTTGTTTTAATAATTCTACAGTAAAACATCATTGTTTCCGAATTTGGTATTTTCATCTACAAGCTATTCTTCAAGTCCTAATGCTATCGGTTTGTTGTTAAATTTTTTAGCATAAAAGTCTCTATTGATTATGTTTTCCTCTTCTTCGTCTGTTCATGGGCTACTTAGTTTTTAATGTTCTGTTCCATGAACACTTTCAGGACCACTTATTTGTCTAGCTGCTCAGTCAAATTTCTCAAGAATTGACAAACGTATATAAAACTGAAATTTCATATACAAGGGTGCTGAAAAGTCTGGAGACGGTTTAATATTTGGTATATAAGAAAAATTTGAAGGTAGATGTGATTGAGGAACCTACTCTGTGTAAAAATACTATTTTATTAAGATTTCAACAAATTTATCCGCCATTTTGAATTAACTTTGTTTTTTTTTATTGGGAAGGTGGTCATGTGGATACATCATTTAGATGTAGAATTTCAAGAGAAAACCAACGGTGAAATTTGCACATCCAAATATTTAATCGATTAAAAATAGAGGCCAAAACACAACGAAATCGTGTTTGCCCCATTTTGCTGAACTATTTAAAAAAAAAATTAATTATTATTCTTTTTGAATTTAGAATTAAATAAGCTTTCAAACGATATGCCACACAATGATATTTAAAATGTTCGAGTTATAGGCCTAGCCATTTTGATTTTTTCAAAATTGATTTCGAGTGATTCAACCAAATACTCCCAAATATCGTTGTGTGGCATATCGTTTGCAAGCTTATTTAATTCTAAATCCATTAAATCCATAAAGAATAATAATTAATATTTTTTTTTAATAGTACCCTACAGCTAAATGGGGCAAAATCGGAAAACACGATTTCATTGTTTCTTGGCTGCCATTTTTAATTGGTTAAAGATATAGATGTGTAAATTTCACCGTTGGTTTTCTCTTGCAATTCTACATCGAAATGATGTATCACATGATCACCTCCCCATTTAAAAATGCAAAGTTACATTCAAGATGACGGTTATTTTTTTTTTAATCTTAATAAAATAGTATTTTTACATAGAGTAGGTTCCTCTATCAAATCTACCTTAAAAGTTTCCTTATATATTTACCAAATATTAAACCGTCTCCAGACTTTTCAGCACCCCTGTATAAGCCTAAGCTTACTAATCCGCATATTACATTCTATTCAAACAATATTTTACTATAAATTATTTTAGTTTTTATTGGTTGCAGAAAAATAAATATTTTATGATCTACTGTCGGAAAAAAGGGAAAATTTTTAATTTTTTTTTAAATTTAATAATTTACTCTGTTATTATTACCTGCTACGATCTGGTTCACCTTCAGAGCTGAAACAAAACATAAATATTAAAATAGTGTTTAGCCTATACGGTAGTATTTTCTTTATTCATTCACATTTGTATTTTAATGAGCCAGAACAGAACTGATATTTTGTAAATTAGGTACACTATATTTTAAACTGATGTTTTTCTGAGGTAGAATGTAAGAAATTTGACAATGTGAATGTAGAGTATCAAGACATTGGCTTATGTAAAACTATCAAGAATAGGCCTATATATTTTTTTTTTAATATTTACAATTACATTTGATTACCATCAAAACTATTCTTATAGTAGACCAACTTAGGTACAAACAATATAACTTAGTATCCTTTTTACAATAAAAGACGAAGACTTACATAAATTTTATTGGTCAGTTGCTTAAGATGCAGATACTCAAAACAATAACACTCCAAAAAACAATTATAAGCACCATTTATTTATTAATACAAAACATATCTCAATACAGAAAGATTTGGTTCAGACAAAGTAATAGTAAACAATTACCAATATGTGCAGGCAAGGAGAATGAGGTCCCCGATAACCTTAGCAAAAGCTGAAGGATGTTGTTGCTAGGCTTACTGAACCAATATTTGGTACACTAATAATAAGTGTAACATAATTAATTATGACAACTGGTTCAGTAATAATGCCACTACATATTACAGTTGCTTATGTAGAACCACATTTTTGTTTGTTTTGTAATATTTTGATTTCAGTTTTAGTAGGTAGCCTAATGTTCTTATTTCATATGCTATAATAATATCTATGTTTGTTCTTTATTTTAATTTGTTTTTTAAATAGTTTATAAAAAGAACTTTGATTATGAATAGGCCTAGGCCTACATAAGTAAATATGCATTTTAGATCTTTGTTCAGTTTTTATATTTATACCTAATCTAAGTAAATGTAAAAACAATGAAATCATTTTTTTCAGAAAATTATCTACTTCTTTTTATTATTTATAATAATGTCTTGTTTTGAACTTCTGTGCGCTATATTTGAAAAGGCTGAAGTTTCTATCATTTCTAGTGTGGCGTACTTTTACAACCAGTGTTCATTAAAATTAGTTAAAAATGTGTAATCTGATTAGTTGCGCCTGATAGTGTTATAGTTAGTATTGCGCCCAATTGGGAGTTAACTATGTAATTCCCACCTCTAATGTTGTTAAAACTAGTGACCTTGAAGTTCTCAAGTGTGAACTATTTTAATATAATAAGAATAATTTATAACTTTTACACCACTTTTATTTGACCTATATTGAATGCTAAGAAATAGGCCTAGTTTGCCAATTACTGTCCCTGCAAGCAGGCTATAGACAGAATTTGGGTAAAATTTACAATATGCCTCTGACGCCATATTGAGGCAGAAATTTCAACCTAAAGCACAATAACGCTCTACAACATAATCGTAATATCTAATATGGTATTTATTTTGAATTATAATTCTATTGTTATCCCTTTTCCTAAATTCACCTTACATTCAATATAAACACTACACAAAAAAGAGTTTGGAAAGCCGTGATAGAACAAGTGGTGGAATATTTTTAAAAATCACACGAAAAAATGAGTGCTAAAGTTAGGTTTTGGAGCTTAGCTCAAAACCCCTCCACACATGGCTTTGCATGGTTAGGCTACAATAGAACAGCCTAGACCAGGAATAAAAGCACATTTGATGTACTGTAGCCTATAGATTAGGTACTGTACTGATAGTCCTGTAGCATTTCATGAAACAGGAAAATTTAAATAATTTATTTTATTTTTTGACAAATGTAGACAAGCTGAAGTAATAAAATCTAGGTAGATCATTTATAGGCCTACATTTTACTTTAGAGAGCACATAAATTGTGTAGGCTGAGTTTAAATTAGGCCTAATAATAAAATCGTTCTTTGTTATCATAAAACAATCTATAATAAAAGCAGTCGACATAATATGGTTGTTGCAAAGGTGCTATGAAATAATTGTTTAGTACTTTAATGAAATGGTGGACCAAACTCGACTTTAGATGTGCGAGAAAGAAGTCTCAAGATATTAAAACTTACCTTCTTTTTTTAGTTATATATGGATCAATAACTTCTATTCTCCTCTTCGACATGATGCAAGTAAAATTAAAGCTTACTTAGTTTAAAATATGACGTAAGTTATATTGCAAATATTCATCAGCAAACAAATCTTAAACACAATTAAAAACGACCATTGAGTTTTACCACTTTTTTCTTTTGCCAATTTAACAATAAATGAGTTCTAATGTTTAGCCCTAAGATAAGTTAGACGGAGTACAGTCTGTTACTCTGTTGCATACATGCATAGTACTATAATAGCGTACAGATGTGACGTGGTGTATCTTTTAGTTTCTCTGCCGTCGTCCTGCCTGTCTCAACCCAATGAGTCTGTGATCAGTCTGATCCAATCGAGTGATCGTCTAATCTGATCCAAAACCTAGATAAACCATAAAGTTCAGTTCTCGGTTATGATAAAAAATTGTAATTCACAATGTCTATAATCGTAAATATATATTTTCTAACATAATAATATAAATAAGTTTTAAAAAACTTACCCTGGTCTGTTCTTTAAAGTAAAAGCATAGTGGAGCACGAATTTAGAGGAAAGCTGCAGGTAATAAATTTGACGTACATTTAAATGTGAGACAACAAAGTAGAGCGTTAAGTAGTGTTTTATGAATCACCGTGAATTCCAAACTGCATCTTAAAACTTGCCGGTAGACTCGAAGCTTAACTCGCACTCGACACCAAATGGAAAAGTGTATTCTAATAAAAATCGATTATCTTCTTAGAGAAGATACTAAACAGAATCAACAACTATTAATTTTCTCCTATAATCTATTCCGGAGGATTTTTTACTTTAAGTATATTAACAAAATAAATATTTGAAATAATATATTTTAATACACATGAAATGAACGTTCCATCATCCATTCGTGCTAGCATAATGCAGCCTATCTAGCTCTGTTGTTAAAATTACTATTAGTTATTAATTGTTTATAGTATTCGCTTTTTAAACAATGGTACAACTCCTTAGATTGCAATACACTATTTCAATGGTACTTGGCGGAAATTTTTTTTAAATGTTTAGAAAGTAAAGTTGGCAGCTGCAAAAAAAATAATTTTATCAATAATAATTAATAAAAAATATTCCAAACATCCGAACAAAATTAAACACAATCAGGTGAAATAAATTATGTGGGACAATTATTGAAGAATAACTTTAAAATTTCTAAATTGCGAAAAATGCCTGTTTCTCTGGTTCATATCTCAGAATCTATTAGAGATATCTTTTTGAGAACAAAGTCAATGAAAATATGGACGTTTGTCTTTAATTCTGTAAAACATCATAAATATCATTTTCATTTATAGATTTTCCCTTGTCTTCTTCGAAATGAAAACAATAACTAGTAGTTCTGTGAACAGTAGACCTAGCTCATTGAAATAACAAATGTGGTTTTGAGCTTAGGTCAAAAATAGTGTGCCAGTAAGGAAGTAAGCACAAGGTTTAGCCAGTGAAACATTATTTACAATTCCCTTGATTCCAAGATTTCTAGTTCTCGCTTTTATTTCTTTTCTTGAGCTTTAACTGCTAAAGATTTTCTTTTAGAGGCATTGTGTTTTATTTTGGTTAATAATGCGTAAGATAGCTAAAAATATCGCGTTATTGAGCTCAATATACAATTAAATATTTACATACGGTACTTAAATAACTCAAACTTAACAATGTATCATAAGTTAACTTAAGTTCCATATCATATTCCAATATTAGAAATAATGAAAACAAACGATGTTAAAACGTCGTGATAGTGATCTCAACCCAAGTACCAACACTTCCCATGGTGTCCTACGGTCATTTTTTGTATGTCCTTTATCGCCGCGAGGTTTCATCTCATTTTGTAATTCAAGTAAAGCTAAGTCAAATACTTTTATGAAATTTACAATGATAATTTACAGGTGGTACCTATACAGTTCAATTCTTTGATTTATCCTCTACAGTTTCTTATAATAATATGTAATTTTTTGGCAAATTATATATTCCTAAATTACTATTCAAAACAGGCCTAGTTTTGTTAGCAGTCTTGTAGTAGGAACATAAACACTGGTGTTTTCAAAATAAGAAATTTTAAATTGATAAATATTTTTATACAATTCTATTTAGAACTAAATTACGAAACTTTTTTACACTTATGAAAAAATTACAATAATTTTTACTACTTTTTATGTACAGTAGGCCTAAAGTTAAACATTTTCCTTTCGTTACTGAACGTGATTGTTTCTTGAGCTAATAACTTTCTTAATTTTACTTCAATAATTTTTTTTACTTGCACATATGAATTCTTTAAAACCTTTATCTACAAAAAAGCTATGGTTCACTTTTGAATTGGTTTAGAATAAACGTATAAAAACATTGTTGAAATGCAAAAACTTACATAATTTTTAACAAATTCGAAGTTTACGGCCATTTTGTGAGCTTACCGTTGGAGATACAGAAAAAATAAAGAATACAATTTTGTTTAAAATATAATTTACTTTTTAGCAAAATGTTATTAGTTTTTAAATTCGACTTACGGTTAAGCCACAAACTGGCTTTGGAAAAAAGCTTACACTGAGAGAAACGGTCAGGCCGCCATTTTTATTTTATTTAAGGGGTTAAAAATGAAAAATGGAAAAAACCCGTATATTTACATGGCTCGGCCTAGGAATAAAGAACATTCGTGCAAAAAATCATCAAAATCGGTCAAGGCGATTGGCTGTAATCGTGAGACAGACACACAGACGAAATGCCGAACGGTCGAGTTAAAACGGAGACCTCGCTTACGCTCGGTCAATGAACGTATTGAAGATCATTTTGGTTTGAAACCAACTGAAAATATTGCTAATATCAGTGACAATCATGGTTTACACCGAAATACCTACAGAAGGTCTGAGATACATCACAGGATATATTTTTTTCATAAATATATGAATCAATTTAAACACCTAGGGGTAGAATCCAAATCTTTGCCAGAAAACGACAACTGGATGGCATCAGTGAGTAGGGGAAAACTTCTAATCCCCTACTATTGAGTTCTTCAACGTTGCATCCACAGTGGAAGAAATTTTTCCAACTTTGCACGGCGATTACATAAAAAAAGGAAAATTCATTAGTACTCAAGTATATGAAGATTTAAGGAATAAGATGGAATTAGATCTATAAATATTTCCAGAAGACTTCTAACTTATAACTTTATTAGGTCTTTAATAAAAGCAAAGACTTACATTAGAATAAAGGAAGTCAATAAACAACTGGGAGACAATATTTAAGAAAACAGGTGTTGAAAAAATATAAAAAGTTTAAATAAATAGTTAACATGTACACATTTTTAATATCAGGCAGAATTTTTTAGCGAATTTAAATAGGAACAATGAGCTATTGCAGTGGCCCTTATGGTAAGACCCAAATGACGGGAGTAGCAAATGAGCACTGATCATGGTCCCCAGAACACATTTTGGGGTGTCATTAAAATCATATATGTGTTCGCACTCTAGCGGCCGCTTTTCCAATTTGGTTCAAATTTGGTACACATGTTGGTTGTCTATGTCGCTCGGACGAGTTCGTTAGCCAAACAAATCCAACAATCGGAAGCACGTTTTTTAACCGGAAGTAACTATTTTTTTTAGATGTTTCCTACGAGAATGATTTTTTTTT
>JAGFPH010000228.1:319122-340072 GCA_018207615.1 Philaenus spumarius | reverse complement strand
ATGTGTTTTATTTTTTCTTTCGTAGGGGGGTGTTTATAGCTAGTGCAAATTTATTTATAGTATCTAATTACAGGTTAACGAACTCCTAACCTAAAATCTAAGCTTTAGCTTTAAGCGACATCTAAATACTTGTCAAGTTTTTAATTGACCCATTTCAGGTATAAATGAATAGAAAATGAAACAATAAACATTTTATCAATGGTTTAATATGTAATAGGAAATACTATTCATATGAATTACAATACAAATTAAAACCTCGTCTTTGAGCTCTTAGCAAACCTGTTAATCACGGCATTCATATCCACATCTATGTCTCTATGAATATTTAATAGAGCTAGACCCACAAGTCGTTCCTCTCCCAAATTGTATTCGATTTGCGAATATAATTATAGCTCCCCAAAATTATAGAATAATTATTTATCTATGAAAACTTATTTAGTACAAAAAGGCTTATTAAAAACATTAATTATTTAAGATTTTGGGGGGGGGGGGTCATGACCCCTCTCTGGGCCCGCCCTTGTTCTACCGTGGGGTTGGAATGCGAAGCACGCAATGCATTGTGTAATGAAGATACTCCCAATATGCAGAATGGCATGTGAACCATTTTGCAGCTATTCAGCACAGTCATGAATATACCTATATTCTAAATTGTTGGTTGAAACCCTAAAACATAAGCCTATAAACTTAATTTTGGAAATTTGCTCAACTCACGTCAGCGGTTTAGCTGTGTGGTCGAATTATTGTTCATATTAATGTACAACGTGTAATGATTGATTGTAAAGTAGGACCTCAATAATCCGGCACGCTCGGGGATCCAGTAATGCCGGCTTATTGAGGTCTTCCTTTAAAATGGTTTAAACAGGGAATAAACGCGTAAATTACACGTTGAAACTACGTAACAATAACTGTGTAGAGAGATTGGCTAACTGATGGCCCTCAGGTAGGGACGGCTCCATTCCCCTTTGATGTTGGCTTTCGTTAGCCAATACATAGTGGGAGTTTGCTATTTGTACTGCAGCCTGTCACAAATTCTTCGAACCCCGTGCAAAGCGGTTTTAAATCGAACAACTATTTAAAAGAAAATCAATGTATCTTTTTCCAAAGACTTCAATTTGTTCAAATAATCTTCATTAAGTAGAATACGTTGAACAAAATACTGTCAGCAACAAAAGTGTTAAACCTGGTCCCTTAAACCGGGAACGTTTTTAAAGTACGACGAGAGCACATTGTTTTGAATCAGTTTGATTTTAGGAGAAATGTTGATTGAAATGTTTGTTTTGGACAAGTTTATTGAGCAGTAGATTTTTACACACTGTTTTTGATGGATGCGAAGCCAACAGACAGTACAGACCGGGCCTAAATCATTCAATAATTACAAAAACTGCCAATTTTTCAAGATAACGGATGCCGAACTATCGAGGTCTTACTACCTTTAAAATATAATTATTATAAATATAAGACACCCGAAAGTACGTCTAATGCATGGCCGGCCAAGGAGCGCTGCCTTCTTAGTGACTTACATGCACACGGTGGACGAGTTTTCGCCACTCGATGAACAGACCTTCTTGTATAGGCCTTGAATGGAACAGGCCCAGGCTGGTATTACCCCCGTTGTTCACTAGGCACCCATTGTGATGAATGTTATATTTGTATAAACAATTATTACACATATGTTCTGTTGCTATGGTAACTTATAACTGTTTAGATTATGTTTGGGTTCACAATATTTATTTTACTCTAAACTAGGGACTCTGCCCCTGCTCATTTTGCTCACCAACACCGGTGGCGACGTATTACAATTGAGTGTACTTACTGTACATTATGTACTCTACAGAAGTGCCGATTGAGTTGTGCCTTATATCATTGATTATGGACGTTCAAGGCTTATATGCATAGCTAATATAAGGCAGAGATCAAAATAAACATCAACCGACAACCATCCCCAATCATTTGAATAGCATGATAGGCAAAATAAACATGATTTGTAATTTCACAATTAATATAAATAGATCAACATTTCAAACAAATTTTGATATTATCAACTAAAGGAACTACAAAATACGTAACACCAGATGTTTGAAATATAATACAGTAAGCCTTTTGTTTGCTTTTACCTAATCTAAAAAAACTTTTAGTTCTGAAGAATAATTAGCCTACCTGATTCTAAATTTGCCAAATTTGTTGCAAATAAACCTGTTTTGGTTCATTGTAGGCCTAACACCTAAAATTATGTCAAGTTTTTGATCAAAATAAACTGTTTTATAATATGTAACAACAGATGTTCGAATTTAATTACAGTAAGCACTTTTCATTGATTTTTGTTTGTTAATCTAACCTAAAAAAGCTGTTGGTTGTGAAAGATAAACTGATTCTAAATTTGTTGGTTGCTATGGCAATGAATGTAAACAAACATGTGTTGCTAAGCTTTTGATCGGAACAGCTGTTTTATACCTTTAAATTTTCATATTTGAATCTCAAGTAGTGTTTGCTCTATGTTGATTCTAGGTCATTCAGTCATGACAAAACTCTTATACTGGCTGATTCAGAACTATAAGACAATGTCTCGGTAGCTCATTCTACAGCTAAAAATAAGAAAAAAGTTCATATAAACATAGCCCAGAAAACGCTGTTTTCCAGATATCAGCCATTTTGTTTTTTTTTACAAAATAATTCATATCTAGAGAAACGTTTGACTGATTGAGTTCAAACTTTGCATGCAGTTTTATCTAGCAATGATCTATCTCAAGAAAAACAAGCAATTATATCCAGTCGTACATTTCAAAATGGGGGCCGTTTGAAAATTTCAATCCTAAATTACTCAAAAACCGTACATTTTGACAAAAAATGTTAAGACACTTTTTTTGTAGACCTTTTGATTCCCTATCAGATGGTGTAACTGTTAAAACAATCGATGAAGGATAATAGCTAATAGCACATGTACATACAATATTGCTGTGTTTACTGTGTTGGTGTAGGATGCCGGGTTGAACAAACCAATTATTACACATAACTTAACATCCTTCATCCTATTGTTTTGACAGCAAGACTATCCGTACAAAAAATGGCCATTTAGGGGTGGACGAAAATGCCCATAATTCGGTAAATTTCTAGCTGATTTTTTAAAATGAGTAGTATTTTGTAATAATTAGTTTTTTTTTGTTGTAAAATGAGTAGTTTTTGTAGTAATTAGTTGGAAAAAGTAAATGGCCATTCTGAAATGCAAAGAGATAACGGCTTAAACATTTGTTCAAGCAAGGGTAACATTCAACCAAAATTTGGTTTATATTCCATGAGCAGTTTTCTTAACATAAATTTTTAGGAAAAACGACATACAAAAGACAGACAGTAAAGGAAGAAAATATACCCATAAATATATGACGTTTTACATTTCTTTTGACCCAAGGAAATATATCCCGAAGTATGTGCATAAAGTTTGGAAACAACCTGTTTCCATAAACCTGCAAATAAGGTTTACAAACATTTTTAGGATTTTTATATGCCTTCAGTAAACTTTTATTTTGTTTACAAAAAAATGCATAAACTAGATTTTTAATGAAAATTGTCAAATTTTTTATATGCTTATTACATGTTTTAACTCTCTATAGGTATCCAAACATGTTTAGGTTGTTTGTATGCCTTTAAGGGAACTTTTCTTTTTTTCACAAAAAATACATAAGCTATATACCTGGATTTTTTATGAAAATTAATGGTAAAATTCGTGTATGGTTATTATTACTTGTACTTGCTCTTTATAGGTATAAAAACATGTTTAGGTTGTTTGTATGCCTTTTGACAATTATGCCTTTCTGCATCCTTTGACATGCATAGTGAAAATATTTTTTCCCATCTATAAATTTTGAAAATCACTATAATTTCTATACTTTAGTTCAAAGCATTGGAAGATTTCCCCTAAAAGGTTAAACCATTTATAAGAGAATATTATTCTCTTCTCAATTGGACATATTGAATGCATTTTTTAAGATACAGCAATTTTGACTCTATAAATTTAGTAAGTTGTGAATATTAATTGAGAAAGAAATGACAACATATGGTAGGATAGAAAAGTACACAAACACATATTAAACAAATTGTATCACAGTTTAATTGTCATTAGTGTAATTGTACTAATGTACAGTTATATACATAAAAAAAAAAAAACATTTATTTATATTATATTACACAAATATAAAAGTTTTAATAAAAACTCATGATCATATTAACTTGCTTGTATACATTATACCTAATTTCTCATCTTGTTTTTTCCACAATTTTGTACAAGTGATATTTTAAAACACTTATACGGAACAAAGCTATAATTTATCCAGGTACAATTGGAGTTTTAAGATTTTTTGAAGGCTCGATTCGGTTGCAAAAACCTTTTGAAACCAGAAATTCGCCAACATCTGTGTCGTCGTTGTCTTTGAGAAAAACTTCTAAACGGCAAAGTGCAGGGTCACTAGAAAAAAATGTTTTAATTAAATAGAATCTAGTTCTGAAATAACAAACAACTAAATTCATAAGGCACAGACAAATGTACCAGCAACAAAGAGCCTTATGCTACAAAAATACTAGGCTTAGCTTGCCATGAACGGTGAGAGACAGTAGAAATGAGTCTTCATAGATAGAAAAGTGTCTCTGTATTACATACTTAAGATTTTAATTTGTCCAGCAGAATTGTAAACACATAGGCTAGCACTTGTGAAAAACAATTATTTTATCAGGTTAAGATTTTTTCAATAATCTCTTGCAACATAATAATACTCTTCTCTGAATAAGCCTTTTCAAGCATCCTGCAAAGAAATCTTTATCTTGAAGTCAGAGTGAATCTAGTTAAATTTGTTTCATTATTTTACAATTTCGTATCAAATAACATTTTCTTCGGCAACCAAACAAGAAGGATCTTTTAATTCACATATTCACGTTTGTATTAGTTCGAATGCTGCGTTTAAAAACTACATTGATTCAAATAAAACTTTATTTGTCTAAACAATGCGTCTTCAAAATCAAAATGCTTGTAGATTTTGAACGACTTCTAAATTCATTGAGTCATAAGCGACTCTTTATTCACAGCACTGCGAGGACGAGTTTCAGTGGTTTGTTGTTGTAACTGACCTGAGTCTTTGGAAAAACTTATTCGTCAAAGTTACTATATAATGATTTACATACCTTAATGTCCGTCTACAGTCCTTTATTGTCCTTTTTCTTTTTGTTAGGACTACCGGTTTCGGAGTCAAAACTCCATTTTCAAGTCACGTAGTTGTTCACTGGGTCACATTTAACAACACAACAAAAACACTTTAAAACAAGGTTGTCACGTGTCATCGTCGGCCAACGAATATGTCTCGACTGAAATGTATTAAAATTGAAATGTTATCTAACCTACCCCCACCGGTTCATCTCCGGAAGTCCTTATCAAAGTTCTGTGTTTGCCCGTTTTAATTTCCTCTATTGTATTGAATAGTATATTGGAATTGTATTTGAGTTTTATCATTCAATACGTTATCGTATTTATTTCTTAACGCGTTATATATTTGCAATTCTTCAAGGGTGTTCGTGAACAGCGATTTTTTACATCGGTGTAGAATTTCCAAATTATTCTGGAAACCATCAATTTTATGGATGTTTTCGACTAGGCGTTCTGCGAATTTAGATTCTTGTGTTCCCAGGGTGGGTTTTGGTATATGTTCAGAAAAACGTGTTTTAAATGAACATCCTGTCTGTCCGACGTAAAATTTAGGGCAGTAGGAGCATTTTAATTTGTAAATGTAAGGTGGGGGGTAGGTTAGATAACAATTCTATTTCCATTTTAATACATTTCAGTCGAGACATTTTGTTGGCCAACAATGACACGTGACAACCTTGTTTTAAATTATTTGTGTTGTGTTAAATTATTTAAATGTTTTGTGTAGTGTTGTTAAATGTGACTCAGTGGACAACCACGTGTGTGTTTGTGAAAATGGAGTTTTGACTCCGAAACCGGTAGTCCCAACAAAAAGAAAAAGGACAATAAAGGACTGTAAACAGACATTAAGGAATGTAAACCATTATATAGTCTATACCACAGTTCAGGAGGCATTATAATGTAATGAACAAACAAAGTTGTCTAAATGTGAAAATAATAAAATTAAAGTATATATTATTGTACCGCCTAAGACTTCTGTACAAATTCTCGTAAGCACTAACAGACTTCACTCCGGATATAGGTAAAGTGTTTCATTGTTGCCGGTCAAACAACAATCAATAATCTACACATCAAGTGATGTTAATGAGCATGAAAGCATCGTCACAATCTGATACATTTTTTTTTGCTATTAATTGAAAATTACAAATGTAGTAACAGAAAACTTTATCTGTAGTACATAGCAAATTAAACTTAACTAAGAATATTTGAATCTATGATTTGAGTACTTACTCCGACTTGTGACTTATTGGTAACTTTATGTTTCGTGTTTCAGATCGTATGTTCTTCCTTCCGACTCATGTTCACCTGTTGCGTATCTTAATGTTAATTGTTTGTTTGTGATGTGTAAGTTTTGTAGTGTTTTAATGATATCTCACGAGCGAGTCTGAAGATAGAACAAACGTTCTGAAAAGCGTATATAGTTAGTAAATAGGTCACAAGACTGAGTAAGTACTCAAAAACATAGATTAAAGTCTGTGACTGGGATACTATTATTCAAACATGAGTTTTAATAATTTTAAGAATATTTGGTCGCTAGAACTGCGTGGGACAGCTAGAACAGCATTTGAAGAAATGAGAAGTTGTGAATAAAGGCAGCGTAAGGAATCTCTCAAGTCGATTATTGAAAGTTTGATATGTTAAATGAATTTTATGTGGACTGACGATATCATTAAGGAATACATTGCCTTTTAGTAGAAATTCATTTTGTTTCGGCACTACTGCAAGCTTTAATTTATTTATAAATAAGTCATAGCAGTATATACATTTTATTGCTCGCTAAAAAAAAAATCCAGGTATTTACGATCCCAGAAAACCTTTATATGGTTGGATTTTTCAAACATTTTCCGACAGATGATTCATATGCATCCACTTCATACTTTGTTTCACAGATTAGGGCTTAAAATGATGAATCTGTGCGTACTCAAAGCCCAGTCTCTTTACAGTCGCTGGTAAAATCTGTTGGAAACCATATTAAGCTTTTGTTTACGATACTTGAGCTTTTGGCTGATAATGTTACGATCTGTCTCAACACTTATTTATATTAGTTCAACTGTAACCAGCCGGTCTTCTCGATGGGTATCTGTGCGATTTTAAAGAGGCAGAGTTGGACTTCACAATGGTGCTCATTGGTCATTTGCCAGGTACCTTGAAAACATTTATTTGGCGAGTACAACTCTTTCGAAATTGTTTTGTCATATAAGTGTAATTGTTAAACGGTTTTTGCTTCAGAAAACAAAACAGAAACGGATCAACGCATATTTGTTCAACTAATTCTGAACCTTCAATAAGACTCGCTGGTAATAAATGACAAATTTTAATATAATGATAAAATATTTACTTAATAGTATTTGAAAGTACCTTTTCTCTTGTAAAAAATTTGTTCTCCCTTTATTTGTTTGTAGAGATTTTATTTTTTAATGCTATACATTGTATACTATTGAGCGAAGGTACTTGGTAGAAAACACTTCTCACAATAATTAGTAAAATTCTACATATATATTCAAACCTTTCCGACCATGCTGGCTGTTAGTTCAGTTATACTATTGGTTAAATTTTATGTTTTCAATGGTGTCTATTTTACAAGTGTGAGACATTAACGTTGCCTACATCCTTTGTTCAAAACTTGAGGAGTTCTTCAAGAGCTGAAGAAAATAACCGATAGTAAATGGTCAGGGATTGGAAAGGATGATGTTTATAAACCAAAAATTTTTCTGTTTTTATATTATTCTCACATTTGTTTCCGTCTTTGAAATAAGTGGTGTATGCTAACAAGTTCCGGAAGGTAATCGAACTGCCCTTCAGAAATTCTTGGTATATTATTGAAATCTTCTTCTGTGTGATCATTTCTCGGTTTCGCATTGACCAATCATGCCGCCGAATTTCTTTTAAGAATTCACTTTCAATCCCACCACTATCTTTATTTCTCTTAACTGTATTTTTTTAGTACTAAAAGAGCACTGAAAGCAGAACTTGCGTTGAAAACCGCACTACTTTTAACGACGAGCTCGTTAATGATCGGTATCGTACTAAATCAAGCGTGGGGAACTTTTGTGTATGAACGGTCCACACTTACAGCTGGCGCGATTCACTCTCGGTTGACTCACGAAAGCAAAAACAAAAGCTTGGCACGCATTCGTTATTACGCTCAGTAAAAACCCAGCCTTACAGTAATGCACACATTTTTTAATTGCTATGCCAACAAATAAATACATAAACAGCCAACTGGGTTCTTAAGTTTAACAAGATAACACAAACAGAGAATTTAAAAAATGGCTGCTATTGTAATCTCAGAGGCGGTTTTACTAACAATCTAAAGTTCAAACTGAATGTCATATTGTATTCTGAACTAATAAATTTACAAAACATATTAAGTTTGGTGAGATTATATTATTTTCATTTGGTCTTAATCTAAAACATTAATTAATTTAATTCAATGTAGGAACGTTTTAACCCTTTCCACTCCAATTACTGGGGACCTAGTGTTGCTATCAGGTCAATTTAATTTTGAGCGAATATTGCACTTTAATTTATTTACTCCAAAAAAAGTATTTCTGTCAGTTCTAAAAGGCTGATTTTTTTTTCTAGTTTCTTCTATGACTAAAGTATAGATTGGTATGAAAAAAAAAAACATATTTTTATTTTCAAGCATATGTTTTTAATTTTTATTTATTACTTACTTCTTAGTAATATAGTAATATTCTTAGTACATTGGACACCGGGCCATCGGCTACGATTGATGCTGGAAGCCCGTACTAAGAAGTAAGTAAGTAAGAAGTAAGTATTTTTATTTACTTTTTTTTTATTTATTGAAAAAAATATAAATTTGTAACAAAAAACCGTAATAAACAAGAATTTTGGAAAAATTTTCAATGGGAAGACCTATATTTGTTGCTTGTTTTTTGTTGTCTATATCATTATAAATAAAATTAAGTAGTTTACACATGTTTTACACACAATAATAAATTATAAAAAAAATATAATTGAAAAACAAGTTTTTTTGTAAAAAATGAGTTTTTATGAAAACAATTGTTTTGACACCAACTTGTACAAAATTGCCTCAACTATTTATTTTATTGCTTAACAACAGTATTATGTAGATCAAAACTAGTAAGAAAAGCTTTTTTCAAAACTAATTGGTAATATTGGAATCACTCATGTTCGAAACAAAAGTTCCGTCGCCACTTACGTCATTTTGTAACAAACTGCCGTCGTCTTCGTTCATTTTATTTCACAACAATCATTATTATTATAAAAAGAACAATATTCAAAAATAAACTCTGAAATTACACACGATAACCTAGTACAACAAAACTAAACAAGGCGTAAGCTCACTAAAACACTGTAGTAAGTAGGAACCAAACAACGGCGAGAGCAGACAGCTGTTTACAGACCGGGCAAAGACGGCAAACATTACATTTTCTAAGATTTATTTACCACAGAAACTGAACTCAAATGGTCCTAAAAAAAATTCCACAGATACCAGCACATCTCAAACTTGAACAATAGCGGTCATCAAAGGAACTACGTCTGTTCAAATGCAATCAAAGAACGTTATCATAGAGAGTTCGGGGCCCGCCCAACATAGGAGTTCGTGCGGATTAGTAGTGTGCGGGGCTGCCCCGACACTCGAGTGGAAAGGGTTAAGTATGTAATTCAACTGTACAATTACAACAATAACAAAAATAGTTTATGATTAGGATATTTAAACTATCTGAAAATACAATACTTAATGAAATTCTATACTGCTCTTATTACATTACACAAAGCAGAAATTATTAAAATAAATCATGAGCTGGTTTTTATTGTATGTTATAGTAAATGAATCCTCGTTATATATTATAAGTAAAACGTTATACTTAAAATATAGGCTATGTAAAATTAGTTTGCTCACAATTGCGTAACAGGCGAAAGTACGGATGTTGTCATGTCATGCGCGCTGTGGTCTTCCCTAGTTTTTAAACAAACAATTAAAAATAATGACACAATCAATAAAGTTATGACACAGTTGACAATATAGTAATTAAATAATGATATATATATGAAGGAAAAACATATAGAATTAAATATGACAGGCTCGCGTTAATACAGACATCAGCAAAAGTTAATACAGACATCAGCTCGGCTGTAAAATAATTTCACGAAATGTACATTATATGAACGAGTTGTTGACAATTTGCGATCACAAGTGTCTTACAGATAATATGATTATTCTCAATACTTAACCTTGTTTATTGTAAAGTTATTATTGTAATTTTGTATATATATATATAAACAAGGTGATTCAGAAACAAGCAGAGAAACTTTCAGGACGTGTTCTACTAGTGAAAATAAATAAGAAAGTTCATATAAACATAGGTTTGCAAATGTTTTGTTTTCCAGTTATCTACAAAATACTTATTATCTTTGATGCAGAAAATACGATGCTTGTCCAGTTCTACCACCGGCACAGCGCTAGCGACGATGTTCCGCGCATACGCTCTAGTCTCTTTGGTTCACCAATGTTCATGACGAGGCTCGCAGCGGGCGGCCATCGGTTGTGAGTGATGAATTGGTTGAAAAAGTGAATGAGAAAATTTGTGGAAACAGACGTTTCACCATAAGAATGCTTTCTGATGAATTCCCACAAATTTCAAAATCTCTTTTGCACGAGATGCGGTTAATCGCTTGAATTATCGCAAGTTGTGTTTCCGTTGGGTTCCGAAAATGCTTACCGGATGAACACAAAAAGAAGCGACTTGGCAGCGCATTGACTTTTCTCACCCGTTACAGTGATGAAGGAGACGAATTCTTAAACAAGATTGTTACAGGTGATGAAACTTGGGTTTGTCATGTCACTCCAGAGTCCAAACAACAGTCAATGGAGTGGAGCACGAAAAAACAAAAGTTCAAAACAACTTTGCCGACAAGAAAAATCATGTGCACTGTGTTCTGGGACAGAAAGGATATTCTGCTTGTTGATTTTCTACCCAGAGGGGAAACAATCAATGCGGAACGATATTGTGAAACGCTGAGAAAACTTCGGCGTGCGATTCAGAACAAAAGACGTGGAATGTTTAGTGAAGGCATTGTGTTGATCCATGACAACGCATGTCCCCATTCTGCTGGTGCCACTCAAAACCTTATTCAAGAATCTGTTTGGGAGCAATTTGACCATCCGCCGTACAGCCCTGATCTGGCACCTTCTGATTTCCACTTGTTTTTGCACTTGAAGCGAGATATCGGAGGGCGCAGCTTTGACAGCGATGACAGTGTTCGACAATGGCTCTCGTCAATGGCGGCATCTTTCTACGAAGAGAGTTTAGAAAAGTTGGTTTCTCACTAAGACAAATGTCTAAACTATTTTGGAAACTATGTAGAAACCAAGAAAATATAAAACAAAAATTAGAGGTATTAAAAAAACAATTACTAATTTAAAAATTGTCCAAAGTGCCCTCCGCACAGTATTTACAACACTGCTCTAAATAAGATTCCTTTGATTGCATTTTGTATTTCACGATGATGGTTTTAAATAACTTCAACAGCATTATGAAATCTAATCAGTAATTCTTCCCGTGTATTAACTTTTTTTTTTATACTAAAGTTTTATACAACCACACGGGTAATAATCTAGAATGTTAAATCTGGAGACCTTGGATGCCAATTGATCGGCCCACCACGTCCAATCCAGTTTTCAAATGTTTCATTTAAATGACTCCTAACAGCTACGGAGAAATGAGAGTCGACCCATCTTGCTGGAAAATAAGTTCTTACCTTGTAAGCAGAGGAACTTCTTCTAAAAGACTTTGCAAATCATTTCGTAAAAAATTAAGATAAACAACACCCCGTAAGGTTAAAAATGAATGGTCCCAAAAGTTTGTCACAAATAATTCCACACAAAAATTAACGTAAAACGTATGTTGGAATGAAGTTTCGATTGTGCAATTTGCATTTTCTTCACTCCGCACATAAGAATTTCTGGAGTTAAAAATCTCACTTCTTGTAAACATCGCTTCGTTAGAAAATAAAATGAAATTTACCTTATAATCTCTCTCTTCAAGCCAACAGCAAATTTCTTGATAATAGGTTTTACACCTTCTGGTAGTGGAAAGCTTGCAGTTTTTTTTTCAAAGTATTCTTTACTTTGCGTCAATCCAGTGCGAAATTCTCCTTGTACTGATACTTGGGCTACATTGTATGTGTTGAATTAACACATGTATGTATTCTTCTACATTAACATTGTGTTCAACTGAATACGAAGAAGATGGGAATGACCCATTTGTACGTTAACTCTGGAACACTGAACTAAAGGTTTTGGTATTTGGAATTTGTCTATTTGTAAATCTCTCCAGATATTCGCGTTGTGCCTCTACTCCATTTTCCATTACAAAACCCGTACACAAAAACAACATCAGCATATTCCTCATTCGTAAACTTGAATGGCATAATTTAGTTCATGATTAACATGCACTGTGTTACTGTGTTTATTTGCTAACATTTCGTTGTTGGTCAGCTGTTAGTACTGCCAACCTAGGAAATTAATAAATTTCTACCAAGATTAAAATTTTTTAGTTTTTAGCCAATAACTCGGATATCTTTTTAAGTTTCAGAAATAATAAAAACCCCGTTATGTTAAGTCATTAAAAAAATGAAAACATTTTTTTGATTCTTGAAATTTTTTTAAATTTAGCGGTTTTTGAGATATTTTACATTAAAAATTTTAAAAGGCCGCCATTTTGAAAATATATGAAAAAGTTTTGGTTTTATTTACACGGGTAAAAGATGTCATACCAAATATGTACAAAAAATATCCAAATAAATTAAGTATTTAGTAAAAAAATGGTTCCTAAACAAAGCATTTCCGAAGCTATGTTATAGGAACTTTTTCTTTATTTTCACTCGTAGGTCACGTCCTGAAGGTTCCTACGTTTCTTCAAAAATCACACTGTATATATTTAACCAAACAATATTTAATAATGTTATATTCTGGTTTATAGTTGTTTTTTAATGGTGAATTGTTCATATTTTTACACCAATTGTGAATTGTTCATATTGCTCAGACATTTTCCATCAATTGTGTGTACAGAAAATAATACACTACGCTTCGAGAGTATAAATCAACTCTTGCTGTCAAGTGAAAAGCTAAAGCTGACTCATATATAAACTACAGAGAAAACATAAACCTAGAGGGGACTAGGCTTGTTTGCCATTCAGAGTCGGCTCGTCCATATAGGCAACCTAGGCGGCCGGCTAGGGCGCAAAATTGAGGATTTTTTAAAATTTGGGCATTTAAAAACATAAACTAAATAAAAGTTTAGTTCTTTTGCGCTCTACTAGTACTAGCTTAGGCAGACGAATTACTAGGTAATGAAAGGTGAAGCGTATTTTATTTAAGTTGTGTTAGAAAATAGGAAAGTATGGCATAACACTACTCAGTTTGGCAACCTCGCTGTGCGTAGCGGAGTGCAAAGTGTAGGGTTAAAGTGTGCGACAGCAACCCCGCACTTTGCCCTGCCCCACCCTGGTTGCGACGCGATTGCGGAATATCACCAACGTATATAGAAGCACAGTTCTTATGGAATGTTTGTCTCCTACTGCGACATGTCTCCTACAAACAAGCTTTGCCTTTCAAAACATAGGGGCGCTGTAGTAGAGTCTCGCTATTCCGAACTAATTGGATTGGGACCGAACACTGTTCGGTTTAGCAGGAATTCAGAATAGGCGGATTTCATGAATAATATCAATGTATTGACTTGTTAGGGTGTAAATTAAGTGCGGGGGCATCTGCTAGAGTCAGTTCTATACAGTGTAGATCGGCTCGAAGGAAAGCGAGGAGGAGGTGATCGCTCAAACTGACCTCATATCTCACGTAAACGCGGCAAATGCTCATGACCTCGCCTTGGTGTAGGTTTACACTTTGCTATTTTTAGCCCGGAAGAGGTCCGTGGTGTTGATCCCGGGACCCTTATTGGTTTCGTCAGAGACCTGAAAAGAGATCTGGGATGATCATTAGAAAGGAAAAGTATACCATACCACAATAGATCTATGTGGGTCGCAGTGGTAAGGAGGCTTAGTACTCCTCTATCCCAAAAATAAAAAATAAAAGTAGGTTTACAAGGTGTAAATGATCAACTTTCATTCCAATCGCATCGTTTATATGATACAGCTTTAAATCATTTAAAAGCGCCCAACAGAGGTCATTATCAGCCGGACTATTAGCTCTTGCCGGCAGTACTCCGACAGACATGACTGAGTGTACTACGGTGTCAGACACGTTGATGTTTTTTTGTGTTAGTTTATGTGTTGTGTATGTGTTTTTTTAATGTTTGACGAGCTTATATGAGTGAAATAAGTCTTATCTGATGATGGTGTCAAGACCTCGAAATTAGTCAAGAACAATTCACTTGAAGTCACAAGACGGACCTAAAAGGTAACATTTAATAAAAGAATGGACATAAATATAGCAATATACAAAAAAAAAAAAAAACATGCACATTTTGAACACATGTTCCAAAGGACCGAATATGAACGTTTTAGAAGAATTCCATATTTATGCAGCTACTATTTCAAACCCAAACAGCCTATTAAATGAAAAAAAACACATTTCCAATCAAACAGTATTTTTGACATTGTTATCAGAGCTGACCCCCCACCAAACCAATACGATCTCTACCACGTAATAGACTAACAACCCAATCAGTGCCGGTGCAGTGACACACAGTACATGTGCAGGCTTAATAAATGTAATTGTTGAATTTTTAGACCAGTGCGTTGGGATTTATGTACATTATAAATTAATACTCGTTTGTTTTAAAAAGTGTTGTGTAATGTTTGGTGTGTAAAACTTTATGTGATATTTTTGACGTGCATTAAAATAATGCCAATTATTGTTTATGAAGTTTAAAGTGACTTGAAAATGCCTGATCGAAAGGCGAAACGATCGTTGTCTCGTTAAATATAGTGACATTAAACAGGACTGCGAGCAACACAAAAAAGTGATACACAGGTATTTATGAAATAGTAACATAGCTATTGTGAGTGTTTCGCCTCGCAATATAATTGATAGTAATTATAGAATCAGTAGACGTTGTTGGGTATTGTAAAGTTAGTTAGGTATTGTAGTTGTTCGTTAATTGTAAAAGTAGTTTATAAGGACCACTGACCCACCAGGGTATGAAATATAAAGACGTAGTAAAGTAAATGACTTTGGTTCAGTTTCTGATTTTATAATTCCTGAACTTTAGTAATCCGATATTTTAAACCATGACAGTTGGGCCTTTATTTCCACCCCTAGCAATGGCAAACATAGGCTTAGTTCTCTAGTTTATGTTTTCTGCTTGGTTTGATATGTGTTAGCTTTAGATTTTTAACTTGCTAATGAGACTTGATTTATACTCTAAAAACATTGTGTATTATTTTCTTTGTACATTGATGGTAAATGTCCAACAAATAATTGTAAAACTCTTACATTGATGTTGCTTTTTTTTTGTAAAAGAAACCACCGAAATAAATAACTGATTGCAAAAAGGTTTCTTCCTTTGAGAGTAATGCACATATCATTCTACTTACAACTAAGCGACAGACCTTTTGACAAGAGATGTACATTATATAATACTTGCGGCTGTTGGAAATGCACTTCGCACACTTTTTTCTGACTGTACTTGTAAGAAAGATATGATTTGCTAACAAAAATACCAAGGGACATTACAGCAAGAAGAATTAGTTTTCTACACCGTAATAAAATTACCGTACCGTAACTAGTTCTTCATTTCATAATATTTATACAACTTTAAATTTGTTATTTTAGAGATAAGAAGGAAAAGTAAATTATTATACTCTATGTTAATAAGTTCTCTATATAGAATCCGGCTTTTGAGGGAAAAGAGTGAATGAGAAGTTTGTCCAAAAGCAAAAAAATATTCGTTTATTTCAAACCGATCCATACAAACGATTAACACGAGCCTAAATAGAAAAACAGTGTGTTAAGAAAGTAACATATAAAATACGTAGCCCAGTGTATGACAGTTTTTCACTCAGAATTCGTTCGGAAAAGACAGATTGACGTGAAAATTGAACAGTAAGAGAATGGCTTAAGGAACAAAAGTGACCTAGTACCGATGCGGGCTTTTACCCTGGGGGTGGATGCAACCACTTCTCAAGGGTGGAAATTGTTATATTCAAAATAATGTCATGAATCGATAGAGGAATGAATTACAAGCAAAAAGTTTCCTATAAATTATATCTGCTAGGATAAGTACGATCAGTTTATGTACAATTTTCAGCCAACCCTAGCGTAACCCTTTTATTTGAATTTGTCGACGCCTTTCGGAGTTCCTCCATTCTTGAGACCTACTCCTAGTAGGTCTCGAGAACGGAGGAACTCCGAAACGCGTTGAAAAACTCAAATAAAAGGGTTAAGCTAGCATTGGCGAAAAATTGTACTCAAACTGATCGTTTGAAAGTTATTATGATAGAGTTATTTGTGATTGAATATGTTGGTTTTTAACTAAAAAATGGATGTTACTGAAAAATTTTAACCTTACGTTGTATCAAATAAATTGTAATAAAAAAAATGAAGCTTATAAAAAACAAGAAGATTGGTTCAAAAAATTTCTGTAGGTACAATACGAACTGAGTTATAGCTGTTTGAATATGACTTCTTGTCCGCCGAAAAGTAAAGTCGAAACATTCAACGTTCAATAAGGGGGAAACGATTTTTTTGGGACTTTTATGAGCTTTCAAATGAGCTTTTATAAAAGTTCCTAGCATACAAACTAAGGGAGTTATGATGAAAATAAAATGAGCGGATCGTTTTTTTAGAAGAATTAAAATTGATCGTAATCAATTTATAATTTACTTTTTTTACAATAATGTTTCAGAGTTTGACCTGGATTTGAAAAAAGTTTGCTTGAAATACAAAAACTACTTTTTAAATTTTTAAACCAATTGTTTTTTTTTTCCGAAATAATTCGATAACTAAAGAAGATACGTAAAAATGCAAGAGTGCAAAAATGTAGCTTGTCTTTTACTGAACATTTTTGTTTTCCTTTTATTTTTTTAGTATACAAATTAATTGGGATATGAAATTGAGATATAACCATTTGAAATTTGCATTTGAGTACTAGGACCAGCTTTCCCCCGAGTACTTTAAACTCTAAAATAAAACGAAGAGTTCAAGGAAGTTCAATGTTAAACTTCATGTAGACCTAGAAATTCCCAGCAAAATGGCTTTTCAAGCGATTATATAACTTAAAAATTAAGGAAGTTATCCTTGAAAACCCAATCGCATGTTTTCAGAGAAAATTTTAATTTGAAGCATTGATGAATACCAATGAACACATAGCATTAATATGTAACAGTTTATTCTCGCAAAGTACACACATAAATTTATAGTACATACGTACAGTATACTAATACGTTATTAAATAATTAATTATAGTATAAATAGTGAAGGAATTTTAATTTAATTTAAAAGCTTCACTAAAACAATTAAAGATATTGGAAAATGTTTTTTTTTTTTTACATTTTTTCGCCAGAGATGGATTTAAGAGATAAAAGGTTATACATACCACATCATGAATTAAGTTACAGAATTTAGATACTATATACTTAAACGATCTCAAGCTAAAAAAACTTACATCAATAATTTAAAAAGTTTTTGTCATCAGGGTGGATTGTTAAAGGTTGAAAAGTTGCAATAAATAATAAATTATATTATAATCACTGAAGGGATTTTTAGTACCATATAAGTACACTACTCAATCGTTTTAAGCTGTTGGAAAATATATATTTTTTTTTATTTCGTCATAATAACCACTTGAAGTAATGGTTTGTATGGGTTGAAACGTTCTAACACATCGTAAATCATGTTCCAGGCAAAACAATCTTTATTAGACACATTTTATCTATTAAACAATTCAATTTAAATTTCTAATTTTTTTGCAATAAGGGGTTGTTTTAACCCTAAAAAACAATAAGCCCATATCAGGATGAGGTCACTTTTGAATTAGAGGGTAAGACAAGCTTAATTATAAAATCTTATGGTAATCGGTCTTTTCTGAAATAATTCTGAGGTAATACCTTATTTTTACCGTCGCAGACTATACTAAAAGTAATGAAATAAAACAATAAAGTGACCATAACATTTATATCAAATTAATTTACACAAAATTATGAATCAGATACCTTCTTTCTAAAAAAACTAAATTAAAAACATTGCACATACACTCCTCCCTAACATGTTGTCTGAGGCAGTTTTTAAATGTATTGTATTTGATTTTAAAATTAGTTATCCGACTGGGAAGTTTATATATAAACAAATGAACAAGGTTCAAAACAAGATTTCACCAGTCAATAGACATTAAGAAAAAATATATATACTCCAAACGTTTATGTACCACATAAAATTATTACATAGGCTTAAAAATTATGAAAAATAAATAATAGCTACAACTATGTACTACCTTTAATTACATTTTGGTACATTTTTAAACAAGCTGGTGCACAAAGTGGCTCATGCAATTTGGACACCACCAGAGGTTTTCTTTCTTCCAGTCTTGCCAGTATCTTTAGTTTTTTCAGAACATACTTTACATGTCTTTCTTTCGTTTACTGCGAAAATTATATTTTTTTTAAATAATAATTTTACCTATTTTGTTTCCGTCGTGTGACTTCGTTCTTTATATATGACGCGTTTCAAAAACTATGTTTCATCGTCAGATATAATAAATTAACAGTTCACATCACAACAACATGCAACTCACGACACATGACACATACCAATCGTCCAGTAGACGTCTGCTACGGCGGGCGGTCAACGATAACTCAAATCGGTAGTTATTGTTTCATGACCTGTCTATCAAAATAGAACACGGCAAAAATAGCTAAGAAGGGGCAAGAATAACAAAACGTTTTGGGTTATATTTTTTTCAAGAATTTTTGCCATGTTTTAAATTAACTTTAACTCTGGCATTTCATAAAATTAGCTCAAATCGTATTCGGGTATTGTTCTTTCAACAGACTTTTTTTACAGGTGTGTTTTTGTGCTATTATAAAGTTAGCGCAAATTATTTACATCCTACATTTGCTTTTATCGTTGTTTTAATTTATGTATTAACAACTTTCTTCGTGGAAAGAGGAGGGACAGCTTCAGTATGCATTAAAAGTCTAGATTGAATTACAAAGGATACTAAATTATCTAGACACCACTGTATTTGCAGAATTTTATTAAATATTGTGAATTGTTTTCTTCAAATGAAGTTCTACCAAATACCTTTATTCAATAGTGTAAATTGTATTTAAAGCTATCGCAACAAGTCATCGACTCATTCCATCAACTACAAATTTAAAAATTGTCATAATTTTCACAAATTTATTTCTTCAGGACATTGAGACTCATAAACTCTTTGAATGTGTATAAAAATTATTTTAAAAACTTACGTTGAATGAATTTTTGCAAAAAGTGTTATGCCAGTAAAACCTTTAGTCATGATCTCGAATCCTATTTTAGTTTTCCTCTCATTAGAAGTAGCACAAACATTGGCCAGAGTGCACTCTACTGCCTGAAATTCGTAAAGTTTCCATTAAAAGATTATAGTTTCAAATACCTACAGACATAAACTATGTATATAGGCGTATAAAAAGGGATGAGTTTTTGTTGTCACACCTACTTTTAAATCTACTAGGCAGATTATAAACATTTTTCTGTTGTTCGTAGGCAAGCTCTTAAGTATGTACAAAACTACTCCCAACAGGCCAATGTTCTGGCATTTTCTCACTGAAAACGGAAAAAAACCTACAAACTTTCCTCATTAGGTAAGTTATCCGGTTTTTCAGTGTTTTTTTTTTCTATGACGGTTTTTAGACAATCATTTGTTTTAAAGTTCTCAAGAAACATATTCCAATGACACCAAATGAATTCAAATCGATCCAGTAGAACTCTATAAATAGACGTTATAAAACCACATATTTCTATAAAACCCATTAAGTTTTATATTGTAAAACATATTTTTGACCATAGCAATAAAACAAAAAGTATATTACTAACTTATGACAGCTGATTTTAAACAATATCTAAGATAAATATTGTTTTTGTGGTCGTATTTTTAAGAACATCCCCTACATTCAAATCTTGAAACGAATGGTAATTATTTCTTTATCGAATGTGCGAAGCGCAATCGATCCATCCGCAAGAGAAAAGTTGTTATATCGAGTGCATTATAATTTATATTCCAATGTGTAGATAATTATTATAATGTCTGGAAAATTGTATCCATCCAAAGCGACCGTCAATCAGCGGGCATTTGGTGAGTGATGTATAGCTCATAAATTGATAATTATGGGTAAATTAGGTTAACAGAGTCTAACTGATTTCAGTCTAGTGAACCAAAAATAGTAAATAATTATTTGTTCAAATAACAGTTGTCAAAGTGGTAAATTACAAGATCCGCGAGTCAATAGGTTACAATGGCAGCCATACCTCTAAACGATCAAATATTATGTAATACTTTACAAAATTAAAGCTTAATGGTTGATTTCAGGTAACCAGAGAGAAACACTTTTGAAAAGAAATGCTAACTAAATCTTGACAAAAATATTATGTAAAATTGTGCGAGCAGAAGCACAGGGATTTATTTGTGAAGTGGATCTTGCCCGGTTATTAAACAATATTCTAAATTGTACTATTTTAATCCCTGTGATTTTAATTTACAATATGTCTTTTTTTTCTAACCTGAAAGAAAATAAAGTAATATTTCTTTATTTGAATATATTTTTTGTAAATAATAAAAAGGA
>JAGFPH010000228.1:293742-304122 GCA_018207615.1 Philaenus spumarius | reverse complement strand
AACACAATCAATGTTTGACTCTTTGGCCAGTTACAGTAATATAATCTATAATACTCTGTTGTTCCATGGGATAGGCTGATTAATCCGAGGACCGGTTGATCCGAGGCCAGTTAAGAGGGGTTCTACTGTATTAAAATTTTTACATAAAACACAAAAAAAGTTTCACTTTAGTATTAACCCTGGAAGTGGCAGAAGGTCATGCATAACCCTCTCTCAGGCGCAGAACGCAACAATTTCGAAAATTTGCATATATTTGCATAATCGATAATTTAACCCACTTAGAATCATCCAATCACAATAAAACTGGCACCATTGGAAAGGAAATGAATTAAACTTTAATTTTTGTATTTACAACTTATACGTAAAACGTATATTTACATACGTAATCATCGTTTTAAAATATGCACATCGGTCTACAGCTCTTTCCGTGCGCAAATGTGCATACAATTGTACTGTTATTTCCCACTTCTTCAACGTTTAAGAACATCTACAATAGTATTTCTTTGACAATTATAACAATACCATTGGATTCGTCAAGATTTTATCTTTCTGTTGGTGTCTTCCAATCAGATGTCACTATAAAATTACAATTTTTTTCAAGAATTACTGTAAACCCTTGCGATTGGACGTTTCTCAACCAATGAAACAGCCCATTTGTCAATCGATATTGTGAAGCCACTGCCTTATGTTTTGACAGATTTCTTTACACCATTTTGTAGAGTAAAGTCTGAAGTTTGTAACGGTGGGAAGTAATCCAGAAATAACCGGTTATTTGTCTGTCGTCTAGACAGTTGAAATGTACGTTCTAGTGAGAAACTCTAGCGCGTATGTTCTCACGCTATTCAAATGTACCGTTCTCTTACGCAGCTGTAGACTGGCGACTTTTCATTAGATTGATGTCATTTTGTTATTCAAATAAATATAACTCAAACAATTTTGTGAACTAAGGGAAGACAAGTATACCGTTCTTTTCTTTGATTTATCCTCTACACTTTGTTATAATAATATTTCATTTTTGGGCAAAGCATATATTAGTAAATGACGTTACAATCTAGGCCTAGGTTTGTTACCAGTCGTGTACTTGGAACATAAAAACTGTTTTTTTTTTAAATAAAAAATTTGAAATTGATAAATGTTTTTATATAGTTCTATTTAGAACTAAATTACGAAACTTTTTTACGCTTACGAAAAAAATACAAAAAATGTTTACTACTTGTTATGTAAGCCTAAAGTTGAACTTTTTCCTTTCGTTACTGAACATTTTTTGTTTCTTGAGCTAATAACTTTTACAATTTCAAAATAAACTAATTTTTAGTGGCATATTTGAATTCTTTGAAGTTTCTTCTACAAAAAAGCTATTGAACACTTTTGGATTGGGGTTCATTTACTATTTTTGGCGAATTTTTAAAAATATGCTTGCAAAATGCTAAAAACGGGCTGACCAATTTTAGCTTTAACCGTGCCAGTTCTAGGGTTAAAAACCGCAAAAAATTACTTTCGGTCAATAAAGTGCTGCGGTTGTTAGATTTTTTTTAGACAAAAAAAACTCGAACCACTTAGACAACCAACATGTGTACTACTTTGCACCAAATCGGATGTAAAATGTGGCCATTAGAGTGCGAACACATATATATATAAAGACACCTGAAAACGTGTTCTGGGGACCATGATCGGTACTCATTTACTACTCCCGACCTTAGGTCTCATCATAAGGGTCACTGCAATATCTCACCTTTCACTAAAAACCGAACATAGTTTCTCATAACAAAACTTTGTTAAAAGAAACTGTGTATATTGTTATTTATATAGTGCAGCAATCCCTCGCTATTCACAGGGGATCCGGAAAAAAACCATGAACAGCGAAATCCGAATCTTTATGGGAAAAGGGAGGTTAAGTTCGTAACATATAAATTTTTTTAAAACAGTAAGTGTTAATACCTATAATTAATTTACAAAAGATAATGAATTTCATGTTTACTTAAATTCTATGTACTTTACTTTTGTAGAAAGTATCCTGTTTAAACCCCCGAATTATAATTTCAGTTTCGTAACACTAAATACATAGCCTATCTTCAACACAGTTCACTAAAATCTAAGTACAGTCCACTCTGGTAATATTTATCACTGTGAAATCTAAAACACTACAATTATTACTAAAATAAAACTAAACAACTTGTAATGTTTGATTGTTTTTTATTTAGTTCTAGTTCTTTTCGCACTTTGTAGTATGGCGCTAACGCCATGTCAAGTTCTCAACTGAATTTCATTGACCGTTCGGTTCGAGAGAAATATCGACTTCGGACACTTTCGTAGCTAATTCTTCCGCTAATCGAAAAATTTCAGTCACTTCTTTTAAATTAATTTGACTTGCTTTACACTAAATTGATGTCACTAACTAAATCACTGTACAGTACAGTATGCCATTGACCTTCATTTGCACAAGTCCACCTGTATTCATGCAGAAGTAGGGAAATCGTGGTATAAACAAGTGTTTTGCTGACGTGGTATTTATACAATTTTATTAAATTTGTACAATAATAATTACAGTACATACACTGTAATAATTCATGAATTTTGCATGTACTTTATTGCTATTTAATTCAATATTTTTTCTTTTTTTAGCAACCGCGAATAATCAAAACCGCGAATGTCAAGGGATTACTGTACATTTTCATGGGTGTATTGAAAAATTTATTTTGAAGTCACTTGTAGTTAAAACAAAATTTTTATGATTCTTATGGTGGTTGCAAAAAAATATCAGTGTTAAATGTTATTGCAATTTATTTTAAATGGGTAGCTATCCCATTTTAACTATTATTTAATTTTAAGGGTGGCTATCCCATTTGAACTATTATTTAATTTTAAGGGTCGCTATCCCATTTCATCCTTTTGACTTTAAGTAATAGAATTTCAAATGGATTTTTATATCAATTAAGAATAATATTACACAAATATACATTCAAAGCTTGTAGGAAGCTATTGCAATTTATTTTTATTGTATAGGAGTAGGAGTATACCCCATTTTAATCTCTTTCATTGTAGTGACCACATTCTCTAAACAATTCTGGTTCTAACTGTGTAAATAATTATGAAATTTTTAGTTAACACTGGCTAAAATCTAAAAAGATTTGTCTAAAAAAGAATTTTATTCCAAATTACATTAAAGTAAAAATAAACAATAAATCTCTAGCCGTTAAATCTACAAAACAAAAAGCGGAAATGTTATGGTTAAAATCTGAAATCAAAATTTTATACAGTAAAAAAACATGTTTGAATTATAGACTTTACAATAAACATCTCGAATTAACCAATGTCATACACCCGTCCCAAGTTGATCAAGTCGTTGGTCGAATTAATAATCAAATAAGTATAATAATACGAAATAAGAAATATTTACTTAATAGGAAGTTACGTAATATTGCCTCAGCGCAGAGTTCATTTGGAAACATGCCAACAATAAACCATACATTTTATTCTTGAATTATCAATAAAGCAAACATTACATTATATAAGAGAGAAGAGGATCTGTTAAATAAGGGACTAAAGTACAACTTCGATAATAACAATAAACAAAGCCTTATACAAGAGGCTATTCAAGCGGAAGCTGCAATCAAGGCCATTCAAAACACGGATAATAGAAATATCGCAAGGGTTCTAATAAATAACAAATTACAGAGCTCTATTAAATCCCAACAAGGTTCACGTAATAGCAAAAACCTCCATCTTGAAAAGTCTGTCACACGGGGAATTAGACAAAAACTGTTAACGAATAATGCCATTATTACTAAAGCCGACAAAGGTAATTCCATCGTGATAATGAATGAAAAGGATTACTACACCAAAATAGCTAATTTCTTTGATGAGAATAACATCGAAAAACTCAAAAGGAACCCAACAAAGAAATATAGCAGTGAAATTAATAAATGCATAAACTCATGCACACAGTTATTCCCAAAAGAGGATCCCAAGTTGTTTAAAGTAATCAACCCTAAGGCACCAAAATTCCGTGGATTACCGAAAGTACATAAAAAAGAGACACCCGACAGGCCTTTAGTAAACTTTAAAACCGCACCCACCTACAGAATATCTCAATTCTTAGACAAACTAATCAGAAAAGAAACTAATTTTAACAATAACCATAGCATTAAAAATAGATATGAATTAATTGAAAGAATAAATAATAATAACAACATAAAACCCAACCACTTACTAGCATCTTTCGATATCGTCAATTTATACACAAATGTATCGGTCAATGAAACCATAAATATCCTACAGAAAAACCTTAAAAAACATTCGATGCTTAGCACAATAGCAATAAAGGAAATAATTCTGTTACTATCCACAACCCTAACACAAAACTACTTTGAATCTAATGGCAGTTTTTACACACAGAATGACGGACTGGCTATGGGCTCCCCACTTTCGGGAATTTTAGCAGAGATATTTATGCATCATTTTGAAGAAACTTACATATTTTTAGAAAAAAACAGACATTTGAATAAAATAATTTATTATTATAGATATGTGGACGACACCTTGTGCATGTTTGACGGCACTACAAGACAACTAGATATGATGCACAAATACTTAAATGACTGCTCAAATAATTTTAAATTCACACTAGAGAAAGAAATTGATAAAACCATACATTTTCTAGACCTAGTGATAAGTAACAATAACGGCATTCACAATTTTGATATATACAGGAAACCCACAACTAACAACCAGACCATCCATGCCTCCTCAAATCATCCACAAATACATAAAATGGCTGCATATAACAGCATGGTCCAACGGCTCTTAAACACACCGCTAAGTCCGAATATCTACAATAGAGAACTTAACACTATTAAACACATAGCCTCTACAAACGGTTACAATCCCGCAATAGTAGACAGGATAATTAGGAAGAAAAAACAAATCAATAAGTTGCCAAAAACCCTTCACATGGAAAATAAGGCCAAAAAAACATATATATATATCGATTGAATTTAGTAGAAGACTAGAGTTCCGACTCAGGAAAGAGCTCACGAAGCATAATATAGTTTTATCGGACAAAACGACAAACAAATGAACTAATATCCTCTAGGCCCAAAAAGTAGCTTCCCAATTAACAAAAATAATTTATCCGGTATATACAAATTAAGATATGCACAGGCTGCGATAAATTCTACATCGGCCAAACGGGACGATCTTTCATCCTCGCTTTAAAGAACACACACCACGACATACAAAAATTGAGATCAAATCCCATTTCGCCCAACACCTTATAGATTACGACCACAAATACACTTCCATAGACCAAAACCTTGAAATACTTCACATCTGTAAAAAGGGCCGATTAATGTCATCACTCGAGGAATTCGAGATATACGCCGCAACAAAAAATCAGAGCCATAATTAATTAAATGACAAGATAAACTTCAGTTCTAATGAATTGTTTAACAACTAAAGGAAGGAACCATACCGCACGAGCCATAGGTCGCCACACACAATACTTCAGTTAGTCATCAGATACCGGCCGGCACACAGCGTGTTTCTGCTACGTAGCTTAAATTTAAAGATTTATTAAACCGTGATGTTTGTGCATATTATGCATTTGTACAAACATATTTGTGTAATCGTTGTGATTGTAATGTGTAATTTGTGTATAAATTTATTAATTCATTTTGTGAACACTAAAATATTAGTTATATGCCAGTGATGACAACGCCTCAGAACGGCGGAAATAAAACAATTTTTAACACAATGATCAAGGATCCGACGATGACGGTTTAACCGTCGAAACTAGTCATCCTAAGTAGGAAGAAAAACATTGGATTGTCAGACGGAAATACAAGGTAATTAACCTTTCTAATATATTCATAATTTTTAATTAGGATAATTTCTTGCTTTCATCCAAACAAGTATAACTGTACATACCTGAGTTTATATGTTGTTGAAGTTGACCGTAAAATTGAGTAACACTCTGTATGTGTGTTATTTTAAGAAGTACCGTTTCTCCAACATCTGGTAGGATCAGACCACAAAAAGGTTTAGCCACAGTTCTATCTGTAACATTTCATACTTGATGAGATAATATTAAAACTACAGACTGAAAAATGTATCACCTTCAAATAAGTAACAGTATTGATAAATATGTTCAAATATTATGAACAAACGAATTGAAAATTTCAGGAGCTTATTACCCAGATCAAAACTGAGAAACAAGTTTATAAAAAACACATGATATAAAATAGTATGTTTTAAATTTAACAGCCATTTTGTGTTTTAATTCTACAAGTGTCCATCCCTAAATAGAAGTCAAATTCAAGTCTCAATTCTTGGGGTATAGTAAACATTCATGTATTTCTTTTACTCCATATTTCGTACACCTACATACAGAGAAAACCCCGTAATCTCTGCATAGGCTATACAGAATGCAGCATACGATTCACCAGGTGTCTTAAAAGCCCCCCCTATTATTTTTTTATTAGTGGAAATAGACAGATTCGCTTTGGGGATTGTTAACATGAACAAAAGGGGGTATTTTTGGGGTAAGTCGAAAATTTTAAATGAGAACCCCTATTGAGTGAAACTTTATTTTAAAGGCCTTGATAAAAGAAGAAGATTGGCGCAAACCTGAGGTCTGTATGTTGAATCTACCCAACATAATGGCCAATCAAAGTTATAATTGTTTCCCATTTAAACAACATTGAAATGTTAAAGATGATACATCTTTTATTTTTTACAAGGGTTTAATCCAGTAGGTCATTTAATCAAGTTATAAAACATAGTAATTAGTATAAATTACTGGACTTTCGGTTGATACAACCTTGCAAATGCTCTGTTATTCATAACTCTGCATGTTTGTCGACTCCTAATAATAAAAAGTCCAGTACCTGGGAATTCCAGAGGGCTAGCTTTATTGTTTTTATACTAATTTCTATGTTTTATAACTTGATTGAGTGACCTAGTGGATGAAATCCTTGTAAAAAAAAACAGATGTATCATCAAGATATTCTAAACGTAAGATTGTTAATATTTTACCTAAAACAAAACTAACTGCATTCAAAATTTGTTTTCTATTTAGAGGGGCTAAATTGTTCAATATTTTACCAAAGGAGATCCAGTTGTGCGGTACATTTGTTAAGTTTTCAAAATCAGTAAGAGAATGGCTGTTTAGGATAAATGATATTGAGTATCTTTTAAAATAAAAGAGGCTGTTATATTGTTTGTATGGAAATTATGTGTTTTGTTTAAAAAGATTGTAAATAGAATTATAAGTATATCATAGGATTGATTAAGTTTAGCGTTATTTATTAATATTGTTTTTAGCAAGGAGGCTTATTATTATTTGTATATTTGTTATTATTGATTACACCCTTTAGAATTAAAATTAAAATTTGTATTTAAAAATTAAAATAATTACTTGTTACGTGCTAAGTGTAAAGGGCACCTCAGAAAGATTTTATTCTTTCCTTTTTTCTTCTAACTCAAGTGATAAAAAATTTTTGTTTAAATGGTAAATCCTAAGCAGGCTTATCCTAAGGATTACCTAATTTTCCATGTGTTATGTAGAAGAATTGTAATTGGTTTGTTGTTTTGTTTTGTTTTTTGCTGTAAGTACAATGTTATAAAGTTATGTATGTCTGTTACACAAGGAAAATAAAAATATCTATCTATCTATCTATCTTAACATTTCAATGTTATTTAAATGGGAAAAAATTCTAACTTTGATTGACCATTATGTTGGATAGAGTCAACATACACACCTCCGGTTTGCGCCAATCTTCTTCTTTTATCAAGGCCTTTAAAATGAGGCGTCACTCAATAGGGGTTCTCATTTAAAATTTTCGACTTACCCCCCAAAATACCCCATTTTTGGTGAAGGGGTTGAAATTTACAATACATAAAAAAACTCCATTTTTGTTCATGTTAATAATCCCCAAAGCAAATCAGTCTATTTCCACCAATAAAAAAAATAATAGGGGGAGGGGACCTTTAAGACACCTGCTATAGAAACTTCACAGCACATTTTTCATAAATGGTTCATTGTGCGTAAAAAATTTACAAAACTTTTTGTCAGAAATATATTTATCTTTAATTTTGATTACAACATTAATTTTTCTCTGAGCTGTAGGAAGTGAGATTAAAAAAGATAATTTTATGACCTTTAATATTTTTAACCCCCTCATCCCCATTTAAAATTTTTTCAGTGTGATCTTATTCTCGATTTTTAATACGTTGTTAAAATTACAAAAATTAAAAAATGTTCCAAAAATAATTTGAAGGGATACGTAAACAATAAAAACAAATTAAAAAACAAATTTGAAGGCACAGGAGTATACCAGTTGTCATGTAGCGTCTTATATTTAATTTAAAAAAAATAATATTTTATTTTCGAACAGAAAACCTAATTTTTCTAGATTACATCGGTTTTAGGTTTTCAAAGGAAGCTGCAAGGTATACACTTTCTTTAAATTATTAGAGGATTAAATTTTATTTTCCTATTCTTATGTTTATTTCTCTAATACCAGATTTGTAAACGTGTTCCTTTCTGCAAATCTTCTTCCAACATTTTCCTTTCTGAGCAAAGAATCGGCAGATATTAGAGTCACCCTTTCCTTTATACCCTGTTACAGCAACTTCAACAGATTCGTGGTCCATGTTATAACAGTTGGCACTATTTGTAAAATCTTCTTCCAGAGGATTAAAAGTTACCAATTCTGTATTTTCACTGTCCATACCTATAACACAGTACAATCGTTTTATTAAACTCACAATTTCAATTAATTTAGTAAGTCAGGTTAACTTCTACTGATTCAAGTCGTCATTATGATTTCATACAGTTTTGTCAGATCGCTGCACTAGTTGTATGCTGTTACAAGAAATAAATAGTTTCTGTTTAGTGTATAACTTTTTTAGTACCACACGTATAAGGTCTGTATTACACTATCTTTGATCAAATTTCTTTGATGCAATATTTGATAGTGTATTATGTAATCTTTTATCAAAGTTGGCACTCGTCAAATTTCTTTTGTCAAAGATATTGTGTAATACAGGCCTAAGGGTGTGCAATACCAGGATGAAAGATCCCATACAGTCCTTTTCAATATAACTTATCATTCATTGAATTTGAAGATAATCTTTTGTAATTTGGAGGAAATCAATCATAAACATCTAAACTATAATTCGCAGATGACAAGAATTGTAGATTATACATTTTTATTAAAGATATTTGCTTATAAACAAGACAAAAAACATGATTTTCAGTCAAGCCCTTGATGGCGGGGGTGAATTTTGTCACCTACTAACTACACATTAGAGCTTTCTGCAAATTTCAATGTCGTACGCACATGGCGGAAACTAAAAATAACCACGCAGCTGAACCGCTGACGTGAGTTGAGCAAATTTCCAAAATTAAGTTTATATGCCTATGTTTTAGCGTTTCAACAAACAATTTGGGAAATAGGTCTATTCACGACGGTGCTGAATAGCTGCAAAATGGCTTGCACGCCATTCCGCATGTTGGGAGTATCTTCAATATACAAAGCATTGCGTGCTTCGCATGCCAACCCCACGGTAGAATCCACCACATGGCTTTGAACCGGGTACTTCTATGGTATTTTACATTTTGATCGATTTTGGGGGAACCAAGCGAGCTATGAGGTCGCTTAAAAAAAAATGCGCAAAATAACATCCTACATTTATATTTGAAGAAAAAACACAAAAACAAATTCATTCTCATCGGAAAAATCTAAAAAAATAGTTACTTCCGGTCAAAAAACGTGCTTCCGATTGTTGGATTTTTGTTGGCTAACGAACTCGTCCGAGCGACGTAGAAAACCAACATGTGTACCAAATTTGAACCAAATCGGACTTAAAATGCGGCAGCTAGAGTGCGAACACATATATACACTCCGGACCTTGGGTCTTACCATAATGTTAATACGACTGGCAGTAGTAAAAACAAAAATGTATACAAGCGATATTCTAGTCACGCTGCACCACTTTATCAGTGTATCATAGGCCAGTCTTCTCAAGGTAGCTGCTTTTTACTCGAGTAGCATTCCTCACCCTTAATGTTCACCAGCTATTTAAAAAAATACCAACTTTTAATTCTCAACATAAAGGTGTCGGAATGCATTTTGCAGAATTGTTTTGGATGATAGAAGAGTTACTTGATGGAATTAACCGAATCTGTGCTCCGACTAGGTTTTGCCAGTTGGACTAATGAAGAGGGAGGGCAGCGTATAGTGCAGTAACTTGGTTTGGAACTACACAACTGTATTGGAGGTTCCAATTGTTCTGAGTGAGAGATTTTACCCTTTGTAACATATGTTAAATTAGAATTCAACAACAAAAACATATTAGTGATGATAAGATGACATAACA
>JAGFPH010000228.1:263877-274568 GCA_018207615.1 Philaenus spumarius | reverse complement strand
TCCATTATCGAGACCTATTTCAGTACTCTCGATAATGGAGGAACTCCGAAACGCGTCGACAAACTTTAGTGAAAGTGTTACGTTAGGATTGGCAGAAAATTGTACTAAAACTTATTACTAAAAAATGATGTCAAATATACCATTGGAAAGCAAATTTTCTTCTGATCAATAATCACTAACAATATAGGTTAATATCAAAATATAAGCCTGAGTTATATAGGGAAAGGTAGAAGCATGTCACAAAACATTGGCGGCCATATTGATTATGTCATCAACATCGCTAGAGGGCCAGGAAAATCCTGGGCTTTTAGACTTGTCTACCCATGATACCAATCTAAAGACTCGTATCTGAATCCAAAGGGGACTATTGGTTGTAATAATTTTCAGCTATCCCATTCCACTACATTATTATATTTAATTTGTTATTGTATAAAATTGGTTCTTTTGGTAATGAATATAAAAGTAGTCTAAAATGAATACTGTAGGTTATGCCTACGTTTTAGTCATACAAAAATTACCACCTTGTGTTCATCTTGACATAGTAAAAATATTATAAAGTATTAAAGTTGTTTAGAATAAATACATATATTCTGTGGTAATTATATTTGAATTCTTATGAAGATGGAGTAATTATATTTAGTACCTTGGCAACCGAGCATTATTCGGTATTTTTTTTTTTTTAGGAAAATGTATGTAAATACAAATCACATCCTACTGAATAAATATGAATATTTTTCGAACTTGCGTACATATGAACTGTTTATCCCATACTCTAATATGAAATAAAATACTTCAAAAGATGTCATTTTCCACAAAAACCTATCTTAAAGGTTAGAAATAAAAAAAATTGTTTTAAGCTTGAAATCAGCTGATAATGGAAATAATATAGGAAACAGCTGATTACTGTTATTATTATAGTCAATAAACATATGTAATGATTTTAAACTCCATAAGCCCAATGTTAAAAATTTTCAATTTTCAAATGAGTTGTTTAGAAAAATACGAGTTTTCCTGAGGTAGTGGTTTTCACCAATCGATTTTTTAGACCCAAAAGTCTCTAATTCCAAACTTTCAGCAAAATCCTTCAGCTGGATCTCGCGAATGCTCATATTAGAGTATAGGATATTTAGTAATATTTTAGTTACCTGCATCTAGACTGCTCAAGCTGTTTGAAGCACTACAATCTGGTTGTAAAACAAGATCCTCAACAATACCATCGACTGCTTCACTAGTTTCTGCAGCAACAATTTCACTTAACGACACTTTAGATTCAGAAGTTTCCGACTTATGTTGAGGAGAATTTGAAATCTTTGGCTTGTTTTCACCATTGGACCACTGTATATGAGACGGCTGGTGTCTTTCAGTAGTTGGTGCAGAATATTGAAAATTGTGTCCCTGAAAATGATTGACATTTGCCCACTGAGGTGGTTGTTGCTGGTGATAATACTGATGATATTCATTTGGATTTGGTTGAAATGCCCAAACCATCCCAGGAGGAGGATTTGAATGTATTATAGGCTGGTTGTACGGTTGACAGGGTGGTGGCTGAAATTGAAAGTGGTGTGGTGTCTGTCTGAAGGTAATAGGCGGTTGAACCTGAGTATAATTATAAAATGGAGTTGAGTTAACATGTGGCGTTATATTCACTGGAGGCTGTTTCTTTGGAGGATAAGTCTTATTGAAATGTGGTGCTTTATTATTACTTCTGAAAAGACTACTATCAGCAAAAGGGTTCATTGCTGTAGATTTCTGAACTTCATCTTCACTACAAAAATCAGATTTGTTACTGGTTTGAACGTTTTTTAATTTACTCCCACCGTTAAGTGAATCATTCTCTTCGGACAATTCCGAATAGTAAGTTTCATTTGATTTGGAAGATTCGCTGTTGCTTGAAACACTACTTTCTTTTTCAAATTTATTTACTCTGGTTCCGTCCTTATCACTGCTGGAATTATCTGTTTTTGAGGTTATTTTTTCTGTAGGCTTTGATGAAACATCAATTAGAGCTGAAAGTTCTTTTAAAGAATTTCCGAGGACAAGTTTATCAGAATCTTCAGATTGAAATTTTTCTGATCTTGATTCAATGTCATCAGAATTATCACATGGTTCGGTTGCATCAGTCATGTTCTCGTTATTTCTTGCTAAAGACGTCGGAGACGCCTCGTGATTAAGTACGTCTTGTGAATCAAATGTTGGCATCACCGCTGTTAGTTTTTGATTAAACAAAGCTAATTCATCTGATGCTAATTTCTCAGCTAATTTTAAATCAACATTATTAATTACTTTGTCTAACGGACAGTAGGTGTTGTGGTTAGTGTTAGCAAAAAATGTATCCTGTTCGTTGGAGTCTTTGTTGACAGATTGGGCATCTCGGTTTGATATTTCTATACCATTACAGTTATTAGGATAATCAGTTTTAAATTTATTGATCTCATCTCTTGAACAGTTTAAACTTTCGTTAACATTTACGGAAATTTCCTTTGTGTACACTTTATTTTCTGATTGTTCATCTTCAAGATTTTTTGAAGTCTCCATTCGATACACTTTATTTTCTGATTGTTCATCTCCTTTTTTTAATGGGCCCTTTTGAGAATCGTCATCATCTGATTGTTCATCTTCAACTTGTTTTGAAGTTTCCTTTCGATACTCTTCATTTTCAGATTGTTCATCTTCAACTTTTTTGGAAGTCTCATTTGGATACTTTTCATCTTCTGACTCTTCATCTATTTTATAGTTGGTAGCACAAATACCTGCAGTTAAATTGTCCTCATCATCAGCAATTATAGCTAAACGATATGCTTCCCGATGAACACCTGTGGCCACCGATCTCTCTAACATATCAGCAACACTTGGCGATTTGATTTTCTTAGGTGAAACATTAGTAGACAATGGTTCCGATTGTGGTTTTGTTGTGGTATCGCCAATATTTACAGTTTCAGACGAGGAATATGTGTGTAACATCTGAGATGTTTCAACTGGATCTTCAGTGGATTTAACATCACCCGGAAACATATTTTTATCTTGTAGTATATCGTCAGGTCGAACAACTAAAGCAGACGACTGGTCTTGGAAATAAGGGTCTAAAGCTTTGGAACTAAGAAAATCACACAAAGTTTGTACTCCTTCGACATACACTTCTTTTAACTCTGGTAAAACTCTTTCACAAATCCATTCCTTCACGTCGACATGTCCTTCTTCTTCATCGTTTATTACTCTGATCTCTACGACAAACTGTGGTGGAAATCCTGATAACTGTTTACATATTTTAACATGTAAATTTCCGTTACGAAGAACATCTGTAAACATTGTTCCTAAATCTGATGACCACATGAAGCAATTGTGAATGTCCTGGAAAAAATTAAAACAGAAATAAATATTACACCTATAGTAACTATTTAATCACTATATAGTTTGTTTATATTATTATCGTATTTTGTGAGTTTATATCTGAATCCATTTATTGTTTGTAACTACTTAACAACTAACCGGTCAATTATTTAAAAAAAAAAATAAGATATTTTGGAGTCTTTAATTTTTGTTTACTTTTATATGTCTTAAGTGACTGGGTATAAAATATTTCATAAATACCATTACTTGCGTAGATACTGCTTGCAGTCCTTTTTATTGTTTCTAAATTATTTTATGACGTACGTTTCGCCTCTCAATCAGACATTGACGAATCAATCAAAATTCATAAAATAATATTAGCATTACTGGAGTACTGGCACAGAGACGGACACGTGTACATGTAGGCTAATATGATAATGAATTATAATTAACATTTAAACCAGTGCGCTGGGCTAGGTATATATATATAAAAAGCTTTACTTTGTTGAACTAAGTGTAATATTATAACATGCAATATTCAAAATAATGCTAATATTATTTTATGAATTTGGATTGATCCGACAATGCCTGATTGAGGGGCAAACATATGTCATCTAAATAATCAACTCCTATAAAAGCAAGTGTATGTCCATACATACGTACATGTGTAACATATAATATACCAGCTGATTTCACCCATCATCTGTAATACTTAAACAAACCCAGTGTAGATTTTAATTTGGGGTTATGTTTACAACTTCTGTAACGTGCTGGCGGCTCACTGTAACAATCAGGCCCCTGTTCGGGCGCCATTTTGTAACGTGCTGTTGCTTGCCAGCCGTGTACAAACAAAATTTATTAAAAAAAATTTTTTTTTTAAATAAATAAATCAAATTTTGGCAAGTTTTTTTTAAGTTAACTAATAAAAAAAAAATAACCTTTTGCTGCGTAACAATTACTTGTAATCTCATATTTTCAATTTATATACTTTACTTTATTTACGTATTGCTAATTCAATTCTACAAATATTATTCCCTTAACCACAACAAAAACAATCAAACATAACCCCAAAATTGAAAATAGGTTATGTTGTAGTCAGATCTGTGGTTGTCACAGCTGACTACCAAATCTCTGTTACGCAGATTGGTTTGTCATCTGTGCGCTCGGTTGTCAACTATTGGGTCCGTGATTCCAGAAAGACGAGATCTGTGTTCTGTTCACAGATCTCCTCCCCCGGAACCCAAGACTGCGGCTAACAACCGACGCCATTTTATATTTCACTAAAACTACACTGACTCTAATTTTATTACAAGGTTCATTTTACCATGAAGTACTTTACCAGGAAGGGAAAGGACTCAAATCAACGAAACATAATAGTTGGCATTTTAAATTTACTCCTCCATGATTAAATTCATTGAATTTACGAAAAAAAAATAAAAACCTTGGCAAATCAAGTTTACCAGTTTAAAAAATCATACACTCACACATTCAACAAATCTTAAAAATATAACATACAAAAATCAATATCATTATTTCTTAGTTTACTGAATGCAGACTCTCTTTATTATTATTTATTTAAATTTATCTACTTACGTACGTTTTTTGACTTTATAGTGCACTTTTGAAAACTTACAACAAAGAAAATGAATTTACTTTTAACACAACGCTTTTTATTTTATGCATAATTTTTATTGAAACGGTTTTATAGTTCGTTAATTGTTTAGCCTCATTTATCACTGAATTTATTTTATGGATACGCAGATATAGTTCACTCCGAAACACTGTTCATTTTCGACAAGTCACCTTGCTGGTCGGCCATTACTAAGATTCGTTAAGCCACGCTTACACTCGAAATTTACCTAAGTCGATATCTTCGACTACAGATGTCCGATTTTCAACATTCTGCACTTTAACGTGAATTCACTGTCTCTACTATCTTTTACCAATGTTTAAATTGTATTTACTAAGGAAATACCGCACTCTCCATACTTATGGAAAAAATGTACTCAGCACACTACAAATAGGTCTGTCCGGCAGGACATCTCTCAAGCAAGTGAAGAAGAAGCTCCCTTGAGCTATGAACGCTGTAATAGAGATGACGTCATATGGCGCGATGTCTTTCCACCAATCCTGACTATCTTATTATTCTAAATTGTCTTAATCTGTACTGGTTGCGAGGCTAATGTCTATTCTATTATAAACCGCACCCGTAGTGGAGGCTATATTCTGATGACGTAGTCTCTTTATATTTAAAAACATATCTAAATTCTTTGTCTCTTATACTTATGATTTTTTACTTGTTAAATACTTTTTCATGAATGAATTATTATAAAATTAAACTTGTCTGCATTCCCCCTTTGAATTTCTATGTTTATTATTTTTTACAAAAATGTGATCTTTTAACGTAGGCTAAATCATCCAAAATTTACTTTACTACTCCCTTTACGTTATACCCCTTTTTACTTTATTAAAACCCTGAAACTCACATATATTACAACTTACATATATTACCTCTATTACTAAAATAAAATTCTTTAACTTACATTTACTTAAATGGGAAAAAAAAGCAATTCGGGTCATTTGTTGTGTACCTTGTAGAACATCCTGTCGGCTATTGTTTAGAAAACTTAATATTCTTCTTAACAAAACTTAAGAATATTTGCTTTGAGGTTATAAACTATATATAAATACAACCATTTTTCATTAATATATTTGTTTATACAAATTTAAAGAAGAGATACCTATAAGTTTAACAGCTGTTTTCACCCATCATCTGTAATACTTAAACAAACCTCAGTGTAGATTATAGTTTCGGGTTATGTTTACAACTTCAATCTTTATAATTTCTTGTGAAGTTGATTTTTTTTAAATATGAGTTATAGAACAAATGTATGCTATAATATACGTTATAATATTTGCTTTGAGGTTATAAACTATATATAAATAGGCTACAACCATTTTTCATTAATATATTTGTTTATACAAATTTAAAGAAGAGATACCTATAAGTTTAACAGCTGATTTCACCCATCATCTGTAATACTTAAACAAACTCAGTGTAGATTATAGTTTGGGGTTATGTTTACAACTTCAATCGTTATAATTTCTTGTGAAGTTGATTTTTTAAATATGAGTTATAGAACTGTTGTATGCTATAATATTTGTTATAGTATTTGCTTTGAGGTTATAAACTGTATATAAATACAACCTTTTATCATCAACATATTTGTTCATACAAATTTAAAGAAGAAATACCTATTCGTTTAGCTTCGTATAAAATAAAAACACATTAGATTATTAATTTCTCCACTATAATATTACAATAACTTTTAAATCATTTGATCTATCAATATGAAATAACAGCAATCCTTATTACCTAGATTACCCCAAATAAATTTTATTTAGTTCTTTGATTTCATATGTTCAAAATAAAGTTGTGTGCAGTAATAATACATTTTGTGTGTGAAATTATATATATACTTTCATTAATAACCAGCTTCAGCTATCCTAACCAACTTCAGTTTCAAATCCCAATTGTACTACTTGTATTAACCACATATAGTGGTGGTATGAGGGGGGGGGGGACATCAAATCAGTGTTCAAAGGGGGGCACAGAGCCTGAAAGGTTGAGAACCACTGGTCTAGTACATCAGTGATGCAAAGAAAATTCAAGAGATCAAAAGGATTGATTTAGATATTTATGGTTGAAGAATCGTCTACGCAGACATGAAGCATGCGTAATAATAAGTGCAAAATTGACAAAGCATGTGTAGGCTACTAATAAGTTCAAAATTGATTAACTTTTAATAAACTTAAAAAAAGTGGAATATAGAAATTGTTATTCTTTATTATCAGAAATATTGACCAGCTGTTATGTAAAACCATAAAACATTAATTTTTGCTCTCTCTTAGAAGTAACCTAGGATACATTATAAAAAGGTAGGTATTTTTAGACGTAAGTTGGTATTTTTATATGTTTTTTCTTTAATAAAAATGTTTATAATTAAATTAAATTACAAGTGAAAAAACCTGGACCAAGACCGAAATTTGAACCCAGGACCTTTACCTTGTAACATCATCAACTTTCCAGAGTAATAAATATTATCAAATTAGGTTAAGACCATAAGTCAATTTTATTTAAAGAGAGCATTTCAATTTAATTTACATTTTTTAAGAGAGCTTAATATTAAAAGTATTTAACGCAAAGGACATAGACTAATAAAGTACGATATAAAGCCCAAGTAAACCCAAAGTGGGTGTTTTTGGGACTCATCTATGACAGGACAGTTAAAACAGACAATCTGAAATGTCACTAATCATCTATCTCACGAACATAGAATCAATCAATCACAAGAAACTTTGAACTGATTTATCTACAATACAAATTGAATACGGTGAATAAAATCAATGCATTTTATTCCGGTTTAGAAAACCATGCTGGTAAAAGCATCCGCCGTTGAGCTCTCTCATCCAGGACTACAAGTTGTGAAGTCACTTTTTAATTATGTCTTAAAGTTCGTCTTCAATAATTCACAAGTTGTGAAATATTTAACTTTATTATGTTGTAATACGTACAGAATGATTAATAATTGAGAACTGACCAGGAAGATTCATTCGTGGATTAATGTTATTAATCTGGATAAAGGACTTAGTCGATTGCATCATCATGGAGACAATGGATTTGAACAACGCCACATTTGCCGACATCTCATCTCATCATCAAACAACGCGATAAAACCTTCAAGTGTTAGAATCAAGTGGATTTTTTATCCACAGTGTTTTTTTTATATATAACAAAAATCCATGGTAAGTAAATGCGCACTTAAATTTTCTCTTATTTTAAATTAAATGCTCTCATATTAATTTTTGAATGATCCAATTTTGTAATGGGATATAAAACTTGTGTCTTTTTTTTTTAAAATAGTTATTAATTAATAAATGGTAAAGGTTATTTATAAAAGTCTACGTCGATTAGCCTAATCAATACTCTTCACATTTCTAGAACCAGGTCATAGAATCTACAATCCGAGATAAGAAATAAATTAAAAAATAAAGTCCTTTTAATACAGTGGAACTTGGTTATAACGTCATCAAAGGGACCGGAAGTTTTTTAACGTTATATCCGAGTGACGTTATAAAAAAGCAGCCTTAAATCTGAGTGAAAGGACAAAGTAAAAACGCAAATGTTCTGCTATATACAGTACAACACTGTTTATTGAAATCTACTCGTACATTGGAATAGTATAATAAAAAAACATTAATAAAAAAATGATACGTTTTCACAATTAAATATTTTATAATAAAAATCTTACTTTACTGTCGAAAAAAATCTGTGATCTTCTTTTGAACGGTCCTTTCAGAAAAATAAATTCTCTCCGTTGTGCAACAAACGTCTTGAAGCGCACTGAGTGTTGAAGCAGTCGTTTCCCTGAAGCTAAAGAACCGGGAGAGAGTCTCAGCAGCCTTCATTGCTTCTTGAACAGGCGGACAAACAAAGTCTTCTGCGCTCTGGTCATCATCTTCATCAGGACTATCTTCGGCATCCTTCTTCTGAACATCTGCGACGATCTCTGCATCACTCAACATTTGGAATGTTTCTACTTGATCATCCACTGAAGCGTATGAATCAATATCATTTCCAAAGTTGCTCTGGTCAACATTAAACTGTGCAATCCACGTTGAAAGAGGCAGTTCATCATCTTCGTCATAATTTTCAAGTGAAGCTGTAGATCCCAATTGAGCTTTGCGGAAGCACTTCGAAATGGTTATCGGCGTTACATTATTCCAGGACTTGTCTAGGAACCTTATGGCGTCCAATATTGAGATGTTCACGGGCTGTGCGGTGTCCATGCTAAGAATAATTTTTTTTAACAAGAATTTCCAGTAGTGACACTTTAGACTTCTTATGACGCCTTGGTCCATGGGCTGAAGAATACTTGTACAGTTGGCAGGGAAAAAAACCAAGATTTATGTTGGTTAAATTTAATTTCGGATGTGCTGCACAATTGTCAACTAGAAGAAGAATTTTTCTGTTTTTTAAAGATAACTGTTGATCCCACTTCCTTAACTCTTCTTCAAATATGGCAGATGTCATCCACGCTTTTTTGTTAGCAGTGTAATTCACCGGTAGTTTGTTTACGTTTTTAAAACATCTAGGGCGCAAACTCTTTCCGATCACTAAAAGCTTTCTTTTTTCAGTTCCTGTCATGTTTGCACAAACAAAGGCCGTTATTCTCTGCTTGGAAAGCTTTCCACCAACACACTTTTCGTTTTTAAATTGTAATGTCTTGTCCGGAGTTAACTTGAAGAAAATTCCGGTTTCATCTCCATTGAAAATGTCTTCGTCTTTGTAACCTTCACTTAGAGTTGGCCACGTCTTCTGCACCCATTCACTCGTAACGTTCTGATCAACACTTTTTGCTTCGCCACAAATCTTCGCAAAGGAGATTGAATGTCTTGCTTTGAAACGATCAAGCCAGCCGTTTGAACATGTAAAATTAGAACCGAACATTTGTCCAAACTCAGTCGCTTTTTCTTTAAGAATTGGTCCACTAATAGGAATGTTGGCGCTGCGGCATTGCTTAAACCATTTAAGCAACGCCTCATCCACATCACTATGTTGGCACTTTCTTATTTTTTTTACGTTTTCTCCGTCTTCCTTAAACGCGGTTAAAATTTTGTCTTTATTCTTTAAAATTGAACCTACTGTAGAATTTACCAGACCAAACTCACGACACACATCACCGATTTTTCTTCCACTTTCCACCGCTCTGATCAACCGCACTTTTTCCTTGATAGGAAGCACCTTCCGTTTGACACCACAACTTGACATTGCACAAACAAAACACAACTAACGACGTATAAAACAATTGTCAACACACGCGATGCTCACACGGAGGTAGGTAGTGATGTGACTGATGATTTACCGTAACTAATGAAACAAACAATACAGTACAGAGTGCCTGTGTCACCACAGTCATTGACCTTGTAGAATGTAGGAGTGGGAAGGGATAAGACCCAGGTATGTGGGACAGCCCCCGCCCCCTCGAGACACCAATTACACAAAAGAGTTTCATCCCGTCACCAGCTCAACGTCCGGCTTGTGACCTGTTTTTGCTTTTGTTGTTTCTACACATTGTTTCTATGAACCAAGTTCCACTGTAATTAAATTAGAATTATCTTTTTCTTTTTAAAATTTTTATGTAAGCAGAGCAACTTACAACCTTTCCGTGGTAACACTCTACCAACTGAGCTATCCTGATCACTCCAGATATTGGTCGATGTTATCTCACTTGTAGGGTTCTAGGTTCAATCACAGGTAAAGGTCCTGGGTTCAAATCCCGGTCTTGGTCCATGATTTTTTT
>JAGFPH010000228.1:226733-241476 GCA_018207615.1 Philaenus spumarius | reverse complement strand
TTTAATTCAAGTATAAGGTTGAGGGGGGTCCGATTACGGGAAGTGCCAAATAATTAATGTCAATGAATCAGTGTTACCGTCTAGCTTTATATAAGTAGATACTATGAATAGACATCTCTGTATCATGAAAATAACTGCTGACGTCTTATCAAAATGTTAGCAGGAAGTAGAGATATGTATTAATTAATGCAGCTGAATTAACTCTCTCTCTCTCTTTATCTATACTTACATACAGTTTCTAGAGTGCTGATAAAGTCCTTTCCTCTACCTTAACCCTGGAATGGAAAGCCATTTCTTAAGCATCCTTTGTTTTGATACTGTACAACTTTGTTTGTGCACATATTGCTCTGTACCTTCTAATGTCTATTCATGCTTGCTAATGAAGGTCAGTTGTATGGAAGCCCCTAGTGAGGCAACCCGATAATGTCTATGATTATTTTTCATAAATAGTACTACTGCTTTCTAATAAAGTAACTTTTTACAACAGCCACCTGTTTCAGTTTTTATAGTTTTTTTACATTGTACATAAAATTATAAGGGTCAAATCTTAATATTTTCAAAAATTTTGGTTGCCGCCATTCCGAATATTGATTAAATAAATAAATCCTGTAACTTACCGTCTTATAATATTCTATTTTACTGCCATTGTTTGACGGCCATTTCGGTTATTAGTAAAACACGTAATTTATGAAGTACTGGGAAGAGAAAACGCTCAAATTGCAGCCCAAAGACCAGACAACAGAAGAAGTGTCTGTAAATTATGTGCAGCTGCCAAGACCTTAGGACAAAAGTCATTGTCTTGTATGCAATCAAACATTTTGTGGAGAACAGAGGGGGTAGCTTTGTATCAACTGCAAACAAAGTAGGGTCATTCCCAAGTCAAATCAACCAATATTTAAATAATTTTGAACCTTGACAACACAGATTTTTCTAAGTTTTGGTACACTTATAGTATCCATCAAAAGTAACAAAAATATTTTATTTTTTTTACTTTTGGTTTACGAGTTTTTGACTTTTAAAGATTCAAAAAACGCATATTTTGACCGCGTCTTGAAAGCTAAAAATATTTTTAACTCAAAAAAGTATTTGACCTAGAGAGCTCATCTTGGTCTCATTCTCTTCAGTTTTTAATGGGCTTTTATTTGATATACAACATGGGTAGGCTACTTTCAAACAAAAGTTTTTTTAAATCCCAAAAAACGTTTTTTGGGAAATCCAAAATACGCCCCATTTGATTTTTCTGTAAAAAATATATGTTTTGTAGACTCTACTTGACTACATGTATTCAAAATTTTAGAATGGGATGACAATGGGTTCTTGTGAAAAAACAAATTTTTTATGTCTAACCAAACAAATTTTGGGAAAATCTTTGCACTTGTTGCCATAGTTTACAACAGTGACTGTAAATTAAAAAATTGCTGCAAACTTTTCATATTGGTACGATGCATTATTTTCAAATTGAATTTAGTAGCCTACAATCTTTGCAAGTGTTATAATTTATTTCTTCAAATTTTTACCATTAAAATTTGAATATTTTATTTTTATTTTAGCAATAGTCTTACACCTTTTAATAAATAACTAATGAGCTTGACTTGTGAGAAAGTAACTTAGATAAAATAAAACCTGAACACAAAATCTCACAATAAATACGTTTACACCTTTTAGTTAATTGGAAACAATTTTACACTTTTATAAAAAAAATATTATCTTTTTTGCAACAGATACGTATTCATTTTTTAATTGCAAGTAGAAAGTGATGTAACTATTGCTATATTCTACACTAGTACATATAATCGAGTACGAGTAACAAAGTTGAGTGGTTTTTACATTTTTAATTACCTTAAAACATATTTTGTAAATTATTTAAATAAAATCGTAAAATTTACTACGGCTTTCTAACAATGTAACTTTTACCAGGCTTTCCATTCCAGGGTTAACCTTTTGTATGAACGAGTGGCGGATACAGGGGGTGGGGGGTGTCATGACCCTCCAAATTTTTTTTAAGGTCCGATTTATATGTGTTTGATTTAACCTTAGCACACCAGACAACACTATAGTGTCGTCTCAGCGTGCAGAGCAAGTGGTAGACAGTAATATTGTATCTATCGTCTGATTGTATTGAATATTTCACCCACTGAATATCATCCAATCTCAATAAAACAAAAAACATTGGAAACGGAAATGTTTTAAACATTAATTTTTGGATTTAAAAATTGGTTCTAAAACGTATATTTACAAACGTAATCATCGTTTTAAATTGTAGTTGTCTAAGATGAAGTTGCGCGAGAAAGCACAAAGAAAGGGTATAAAACTTGTCACTTTTCTAAGGCTCATAACCGTTAGACAGACTTGTTTTGAAAAGAATATAAGCACTCCCTTTTATTCGTCACGATTTTAACATTCTAACTGATTTCCAATCTTTCGTCACTCTTACAGTTTCTTAGATACAAAGTTTTCTGTAAACCCTTATGATTGTACAGTTTTTCAACCAATGAGCAAGCATATTTTGTAATCGATATATTATTATCTAGTACAAATCGATATAGGCCTACTTGTACATTGATGTTTAAAAATATGGATTTTAGTTAAATTCTATATTTTTGTTTGATATAAGGTAAACCTAATTTACGTTTCATGGGCTGTAGCTATAGGACTTGTCCGTGAAATATGTATCATTGCCCCGAGTATCTTAGCTCATTGTCTTACGGTTAGGGTTGTTGCGATATCGGGAAGTCTCAGATATTCGATATTGATATCGATACCAAGCTCTAATATCGATATCACGATATTATCGATATCGGCAATATCAAATGATATCGATATTATTTTTTTAATGAGTAAAATATAGATTATAACTCAATTACATCGGACTGTGAATGCGAACAACATAAATAAACACGATTGCCGGTCTCCGCTATTTCTACAACTTAACATCACTTGGTGCGAATTTACTATACAACCCACCAACAGAAATGCAAGGATAAAAAAAAAGCCTGAAGATCTAACTTAAATAGTATTTAGTCACAGGATATTTACCTGGATTCAACATTTAACAGTAGAATGAAAAACAAAGTCGTCGTCTGCAAAAATATCAGCTGAGGGTCGTATAGTAAATTTATGCCCATCACTTAATAAAATATAGGGTATAGCCTACTGTATATTATATAACAAAACAGGAACACATTTTTCTTTTTATAAAATTCTATAATGTATAAATACTTAATTTTTGACGTACTTATCAAACTTCGGGTAGCCTATTTGATATGCATCTATATTCACGATTCGATACATTGAATCAATCTGATGTGTCATATCAAGGGCCCAAATGTACAGTAAAACTCCAATTATCCGAACTCCAACTATACGAATCGGTTTCAGAATTTCAGGAAAAAAAATTAAGACGGGAACGTACTGCTATTTGAAAAATAATGATTCTGTTGACACGCGCTATTGATCTTCCCTCCGCGATGCTAGTGTAGGCTCCATTTATCAAACGGATGAATACAGTCAAACAGTTTACTTTGACCGGGATGTTCAGCAAGCAATGACATTCCTTTATGAACATACGCTTAACATGTAAAAGTGTTTATTTTGTAGATATCATATGTTTATTGCATCATACACGTTTATACTCTAGACAATAGTCATATGTAAATAACTATATTCAGCAATAGTTTTAGTACATTGTTCTGTTCGATTTAGCCGAGATTAATAAAAAATGTGTTATAACAATATCTTGTTATAGTTAATTAACCAATTCAAGACACAACAGTTTTGGCGATGAGGATGGGATGGTTAGCTTGAACTAGTCTTTCATTAACTCCGCACTTCTTGTAATCGACACAAAGTCGATCACTTCCATTAGGTTTTGAAATTACAACTAAAGGTGATCCCCAGTCACTGCAATTGACAGGAGTTATGATACCACTTGATTGTAAATCCTCTAGTTCTTTATCGACAAGTTCTTGTACGTCATGAGGAACATTTCGCTCACGAGTGAAGGCAGGCTTAGCTCTCTTTTGAAGTTGAAGAGAAATTTTAATACATGGCACACTACCTACTTTTTCTTCAAAGACATGTGAAAATATTTTGTAAATGTCATCTGGAGATCGGACATTTGAAATTGAACTGGAAGTTTTCATTTGATCATAGACTTGTTTCAATTAAATGTTTAATTCTCTTATCCATTTTCTACCTCGAGGAGCATCGAAACCTGGGGGAACTATCAATTGAATATCTTGGACATATAATTGAATATAAGAAAATCTCCAACCAAGACTGATGCAATCCGAAACATGCCTCGACCAACTAAACCTGACGAAGTAAGAAGATTCTTAGGACTTGTGACATATTATTCAAGGTTTATACCTAACTTTTCAACCATGACTTACCCCCTTCGATGCCTTCTAAGAAAAAAAGAACGTTGGTTATGGACTTCAAAATGTGAATCTGCTTTTCTGAATTTGAAATCGGAACTTTGTAACGATTGTGTTCTTGTTCCTTTTAATCCAATTCTACCTCTAACCAATGCCAGTCCCACTGGTGTTGCTGCCATACTAAGCCACTGCGTGGAAGGTAAAGAAAGACTGATTGCCTACGCCTCAAGATCACTTACTCAAGCGGAAATGAACTACCGGTATAGTCAGTTGGACCGTGAAGCTTAAGCCATCATATTTGGGGTAAATCACTTCTATTAATACTATCTATTTGGTAAACATTTCAGCCTCACCACAGACAATCAACCAAAAGAATTCTCCATCAGAACAAAGTGCTTCCACAAATGACATCTGCTCGTCTTTTGAGATACGCAACATTTCTATCTCGTTTTAATTATTCTGTCAAGTTCAAGAAAGGAGATGAAAACAATGATGACTGCTTATCAAGAACTTCAATAAAACAGCTTCAAATTTCAACTGACCGGAGATGAAGTGAACCAAATGTATTTTAACAAAATATTTCAAATGAAGAAATAACCTTTTCAACTATCAAGACTGAGATGTAAAAAGATAAAGAAATGAGAAAAATTGTCAAACAACTCCAAAGTAAAGAAGACTCTGAATCACCCTCATAGATGGAATATATTTTAGAGGGGAGAGAATATTCATTCCAAGCAGAACTACACGAAACACATTTAGGAATGACAAAAATGAAGCAATTGTCACGCATGAAGGTATGTGTACTGGCTGGCATAGAAACTGATATTGAATGAATTATACAAAGCTGTGAACAATGCGCTTTAAAAAAGTCCAACCCTCCAAAACAAGTTCAATTTTGGGAGACGCCTGAAAGTAATTGGGACAGAGTGCATTGATTACACAGGTCCAGTTGACAATACCTACTTCTTAATCTGCATGGATGCAAAATCAAAGTGGCGGAAATAAGAATATCAAAAGTAACTCCTGATTCCTTCAAGACTATCAATCTACTAGAAGATATTTTTCTTTTCATGGTTATCCAAGACAAATGGCATCAGACAATGCTGCTATTTTCAAAAGTGATGAATTTCAAACGTATTGCAAAAACAGTGGAACTTTTTCAAAATTAATTGCTCTGGGTCATCCGGCAACAAACGGTTTGGCAGAGAGAAATGTTCAAACCCTCAAACACAAACTTCTAGCTACAGATCTCTAATGAACACATTCCAATTAAAAACAAATTGAGAAAGATATTGTTTCGATATCGAGCTACTTGCTTGTGAAAAATCACCTGCAGAACTTTATTTAAATAGAAAATTCAGAATTCACTTGAATGCTATCTTCTGTAACAATTCAAAATATACCACAAAATTATTAACAAGCCAAAAGAATCATACATTAATGTATTTCAACTAAACACGCATGAGTGCGAGAGAGACAGAAGATTGATAGTAAAAATCATTCAGAAACAATCCGATCGACGACATCTAGCGGACGGAATCGCAAGCAACAAATTAACAAGATTCTAAAACACCCGACTTTCGATAACGTTTTACGTAATTAATAATATTTCCAGACCTCGTATCCCTATCTTTCCTATATCAAAATTCATCTAAATTAATCAACCAATCCATCCAAATTATAAGATTAACTCCATCAACAAGCGTTCGACCGAAACTCACTTTTTTAATCCACTCGAAATCAGACCGGCATACTAAAATCTAGGCCATATCAGAAATACAATCATCGATCCTAAGAGAACCAAAATTCAAATCAAAAAATGAAGAACACCATTAGATAGAATGAAAGATTCTTCATCAAAAATGTCTTTGGCAAAATTTTATAGGAAATACCGTTAAGCCATAACAATCCATTGAAAGTCGACGAAACAACGGCAAAAGTTAGATAGAGGAAGACGACATGTTTATTAAGCCCCGCCCACAGTCATGTGACCGCTTGCAACGCGGAAAACACCAGTTTAAAAGCCAAATGTATAGTTTTAATTGTAAATAGTAGATGTTATAAAATAATTTGTACAAGGAGCTATTTTGGTATTTTTATGCAATTTTCTTATTTAATCAATTTCTTTTTAATTTTATTATTCCATATTAGTTGTAAGACAAAATTATTTCAAAATTTAATCAAAACAACACCAAATAAATACATTACATTTTAAATTACACTTTTCTGTACAACAATCCACACCCCAGAAGATACGAAATTCACCAGGCCTTATGTACCCATTTCCTGAAGGCCCAAAGCAAGCCACTTTTGATCCCAGGATTTTTAATTGTTGAAGAGACGCCTAAGAAGCAAGACCTATGACCAACGCTCTCCAATAAATTGAAGATTATTAGTGTTCAAACTTTGTCTACGTTTAAATAAATAACTTACCTTAACTCAAGTGAAGTGTAATAATAATAAATAATCATTTAAAGTCCCATAACCAGAAGAAGAAGTTATAAACTGGGTGAGATCTATCCATAGGCCTATAAGTACTTACCTGAATTAACTCTATCTATATTTCAAACCATCCATCAGTGAAAACTTTAATAGTACATATTTTGGAAAGACTTTATAAAATACTTTTATAAGAAGAATTTGTTTGGACCATCAGTATAAATTTAACTTCGATATAATTCCCCTTTTGATACACCTACATACACATACATTATAACACATTGTACTATTTTCCTTTCCCCTTTTCAATTTTTTTATCTTTATCTAGAATAACTGTTTTTTAATCATTACTTTTGTTTTCAATAAAATAATATTGGGAAAAGTCGGCACTGACCCCCCGAGATACTAAGAGTGTTATAAAGACTATAACGAACATTTGATTTGAATTAACTTGTTTTGTGAATAATTGTACCTATATATATTAATTTTTTTCTTTCTTTCAATTAAAAAAGTATTAAAATTGTAAACCTATTTTGTGTTTTGAATTGCATTAGTAATCTAATAGTATTATAACTTAGTTCCACAACGTGGGCTATTCAATTGGATAATTTAACCAAGTGGAGTGTAATAAATTTGGCTTCCACAACGTGGGGCATTTCTCTCACAAAAGTTAAATGTAATACTTCTCAAACAACCCGAAACCTTCAAGTAGTCACCCATCAAGTCTACAAGAAGCTTGAATGTAAAGGAGAGAGTACAAGTTTGATTCTTCAAAAATAACAAAAACATTTGGGAGTTTGGTGAAGTAGGGTATAAGAAAATTGACAAACTACACTTTTTGATACTTTGGACAGTGGAAGAATAATAAACTCTACTCAACACTAGTCAGCAAGAAAAATAAGAAGTCTGTTATTTTTGGCCCTACACAGTGTTTTGATGTTCCACGACTTCCTCAAACTATAAATGAGGACGTTCCATTACTATCACATGCAGTAGTAGGCCTAACACATCAATAGATCAATTCCGACCAAAACCCAAGACGTTCGGAGAGAATGAAAACAACCAGAACGGTTTAGAGACTATGTAAAGTTCTTACTTTCTTCGATGTATCCTAATTTTGTTTCCAATGGACTTTTGAATTTAAGTGGGGAAGAATATTGTAGATATCATATGTTTATTGCATCATATGTTTATACTCTAGACAATAGTCATATGTAAATAACTACTCAGCAATAGTTTTAGGACATTGTTCTATTCAAGTTCTGTTCGGTATAGCCGAGATTAATACAAAATGTGGTAGCCTATAACCAATATCTTGTTACAACAGCCTTTAATTAACCAATTCAAGGCACAATAGTTTGTTAACTTTTCATTAAGTTAATTAAAGGCTCTTTATATTTAAAAATACAGTAGTTTTGTTCTCCCATGTATGTTTTGTTTTCAACATACCGTAGGCCTACATACAGTAATTAATTAACCTTTTCGGGACTAAAATAGCCTAAATCCTAATTCATGCTCAGACTAGGTTATTTCACGCATAGAAGTACCTCCTATCGATAGTCGAAATAGTTCATTATAAAAGCTAATAGATTGTAGTAAATGCCAGTAAAACAATTATATTAGTTGCGTTAATGCGATGATAGTTACTCAAACATTAAAGTTTTAAAACAGGTATACACGACCGTAGTATGTGTGGATAGTTTATTCCAGTCGCGTAAGCGCAAAGCCAGTCCCGAAAAGGTTAAAATAGACCCTTTTGTTTCGGAAAAAATCAAATTATCCGAATTTTTGATTATCTGAATGGGGTCTAGTCCCAATTGATTCGGATAACTGGAGTTCTACTATATTCATTACATCAATGTAGCCTATTTTGAATCAATGAAAATAGAAAAAAAACCTGAAGTTCTAACTCACACTCTTTAGTCACAGTAGGCGGCGTAAATTTATAAACGACCCTCGGCTGATATTTTTGCAGACGACTGTGTTTTACATTCTACTGTTAAATATTGAATACAGGTAAACATACTGTGAATAAAGACTGTAAGTTAGAACTTCAGGCTATTCTTTTTTCATTCTTGCATTTTTGTTGGTGTAGGGTCGTATAGTAAATTCGCGCCCAGTAGGCATATGTTTACCTACTTTCAACAGTAGAATGTTCTTACGTTGCCAGTAGTCTGTTTCCTAAAAGAAAGGTTGTAGTCTTCAACATATCAGCTCAGGTTCGTAAAGTAAATTTACGCCTTAGATTATTTTAGATACAGTTTAAGTACTTTTAATACTTCTGTGGTGTGATTCAACATGTTGACTATTTAACTTGGGATAAAATCTTATAGGCTATTAACTAGGAAATAGAAAACAAAGTAGGCCTACATTTGATTCAAGATAGGACTAGCCTAGCTGTCGATTTCAGTTACATTATTAGGAATAACTATAACCTAAATTACTGAACTTTTTATTCAAACTTTGTTCAACATTCAATTATTTGCAGAACCCACACAAACAAATAAAAATTATTCATAGGAGAGTTTACTGATATTATTTTAAATTGAATTACGAAGCCTAAAGCAATAACTTACAAATAAATAAAGCTGATATCTGAAAATTACTTACCAATTATAAGAAATAAGATTCAAATAAAATTTAACTTATACTACTTCACATTGCACTGATAACAGTTTCAAAGTTCTAACCGAAAAACACTCAGTTCAGTTTCAGAAACAAACATTTATGAAGATCTGAATCATAAAATACAAACACAAATACAATCGACAATCAGCGTTTTTCTTTGCTTATGTTTTCAATAAAATAAAATTTGTCTAAATACTTATACAGCATATAAAGCGGTAAAAGTACCGGTTCCTAATCTAGTCAGAACAAACGGATACTAATAATAAGTCTTGTACTAGCAATAAAGCCTACAAAATAACATTTACTATACTATTATTTATACACGTATTTATTAATACTATTGATTTTGTAAGTTGACTAAACAATCAAAGGTAGTATTTAATTAATGCTATTAATCGTCAAGAATGAGAAGAGTACGTACTACGTAGTCGTTCGTTGTAGCGTTGTAGGTGCGTTTCAGTTTCAAGCGTTGTGCACTGCAGCCAGACTGCAACTCTCAAGCCTCAAGCAACGATTACGCACGTGGGTGGTTGCAAACATTCAATTAGAAGAGGAGGTAGAAAAATAAAGGGAATTTATGATTAACCTAGTTATACGAGAAAAAATGTTGTAGAGAAAGTGTAGGTCGAAATTGGCAAAAGATAATTTATGTATTTTTGAAGTGAAAACTTCTTTAGCGGCGTTGGGCACTTTTTGCTTGGGGAAAAAGCATTGAATTCGCGACCGTTACCACTCGAGATATAGTATGTATTATATATATATATATATGTATGTACGAAACGCGAATATACTACATAGCACTTCTTATTGGGAGAGGAAAAAGCATCAAACTCGCGACCGTCACCGCTCGAGATATAGTATGTATGTATATATATATATGATATTTGTGTTATATGTATATTAAATACCAAAGTCAGCAAAGTCATTAATGTTTTAAATTATTTATCCTTATTACTCCTCCTCTAATATTAGTACGGACAAAAAATATAAATTGGTCATAGAAGTTATCACTTCCAACGTGTGGTCTTAAGCACACTATTTAATTTTTTTTAAATACAGTAATATCCTTTATAAAATATATATAAAACTGTAGGCCTATTTTTTGTTAAAATTTTATATTATATACGTTATTATGTAAGAAAGATACAAATATTATCTTTTAATCTCTTTTTATTTTATATTAATAGATCAAATGATTTACAAGTTATTATATTTATTATAGTGAAGAAATTAATAATCGAATATAAATGTTTATTTGATTACGAAGATATACGAATGTTTCCGAAGTTAAACGAATAGATATCTCTTCTTTAAAATTGTATAAACAATATTATTGATAATAAAAGGTTGTATTTATATACACTTTCTAAACTCATAGCAAATCTTATAACTTATTATAACATACATTAGTTCTATAACTCATATAAATTTTAAAACAATCAAGGAATTAAATCAATGTGGCTTCCAGTCACAATTTTATACTTCCGGAATAGACATAATATAATATATATATATTTTATTTCCTGTCAAGTATATGAATACATTTAAAATTCAAAAACCCATTTTCCTATCAACATTAGCTGCAGTATTTTTGTAAATAGAGATAGTGGGGTTTTGACTTTTGAGGATATAATACCAAACACATTTTCATCGCCTTTTCACCAAAAATCGAATATGCCATTGTTTTTCTGTAAAGTGTATGACTATTTACCACCACCATGCTTTGTTTTCTCAAAATTGAACTACAAGAGATGTATTTTTGAAATACTGATTCTCAAAACTATGTTATCATAAAACTCTGAAAATTGTTTTAAATAATAATAATAAAAAAAAAAAACATTCCATAAAGAGATAAGTATGCTTTCTAATTTTGCAAAATTTCGTTGTGATACCTTTACCCAATCTAGCAAAATCGACTGTTAGGGACGTCGCTACAAAAAGTTATTTGGGGGCAAATCTAAAATTTTTCAACAATTTTGACCATATTTCCCAACTTACCGGGATTTACCGCAAAGGGCATCCAAGGACACTCCCTCTGAAAATTGCCCTCTAAATATTAGCACTTATAAACTATTTTAACTATAATAACTTTAAAAAGTTTGTGAAATCATATAACTTTTTAACAAACAAATCAATTAATTCACATCATTAATGTGTAAAAGAAGGAAACAAACTAGACTATGGAGGGGTTGGGTTGTGAGTAGAGTAGACATTTTGTTATTACTCAGCATAACAATTTGGGTATCCACAGCAACAAAGTTGGACCAAAATACCCTGGAACATTTATTAAAAAAATATAGTGGTTTTATTTAATTTTCAAACACAATATTTATCCACAAAATCCTATTTTCTTAACTTAAAGTCATTATAAAGTTTAGTAATCCTATGAATGGGTAAAATGGTTTATTCCTACTACAATTTTTGCAGTTTGAAGTTGTACTCAAAGCTCCCCCATGGTGACTGTGGCAGAGAGATGTCGGTTTTGCCACAAAATATTCTAGGCTACTCACTTCAATGTTTTACAAATTAATATTTTTTGAAAATTAAAAAAAGGTACATTAATTTTACAGCAATAATGACAACCTTTTAAAAAACAGTTGATTTTATCTGTAATGTTTGTAGATGTATTTCTTAACACTTTAAAATGAATAATTGTTAATCTGTCGTGAATGATTATGTCCATTATTGTACTTGTAGCCATATCCGATTGCTATTAATATAATATTAATATTTAGTATTTGCCTTAGCAATCCTTTTATAAGTTTTATCTCTCGTTTAAAGCTGTTTCACCTTTTCATTCAGGCATCATCAGAACGATTAAAAAAACATTTTTCACAGTTACACTTAATAACAGAGATTAATTTGGTGTTTAAACTATAAATAAATAAAACATAGTACGTATAAAACACAAAACGACACTTTATAAAACATGTGAGAGATTTTTAAGTTTATTAATGTCACAGTATGTGACTGTCATCAAATCTCTCATAACACAAACTAAAAGATATCTTCAAACTGGCAGTCAGTAGCAGCGTGGGGGAGGCATCTTATCTATTAAATCAAATATTATGTTTGCTTGGAATTGCATTTGGTCATTTAATAATGTATCTTTATCCTTTTTGCAGCTATTGTAAATATGGTAGGCCTCCAGAGTGTTCAATTTATGCCCCTTACTGCAACAATTCAATATTTCCATATTTGTTTCTATGTCAGTATAAGAATGATCCTCATTAATCAGGTGTTCAGCGAAATTTGATTTTGCAGTGTTTAGTCTTGAACTGGAAGGTATATGTTCCTTAAATCTCGTTCGGAAAGGTCGTCCCGTCTGTCCCATGTAATTTTTAGGGCAGTCATTGCAATTAATCCTGTATACCCCAGACATATCAAATTTATTGACGGTGTTGACCAAGATTTTAGATTGTTATCAGTTCTGTAAGTCACCTTGTAACCTTGTTTTTTAAAAATTGATTTTGTTTGGTAATGCATGTCCCTATTATACTTCATTGTTATATATGGCTCCTTTTTAACATGTTCAATGTTCTTTTTCTTGTTGGGAGTACCTATTACTTAATTTTGTGATAATTACCGCATCATATCCATTTACCAATGCTATAAATTTGATAGTGTTTAACTCAATGAGGTATCTTTCTTCGCTCAAAGGAACATTGTTTAATCTATATATTAAACTATGGTAAGCGGCTAATTTGTGGGAAAATGGGTGATCTGAACTGGAATGTATGGTTTCATCCGTTTGGCTGGGTTTCCTATAAATATTGTATGAATGGACGTTTTTGTCTTTGGACATGGTGAGGTCTAAAACATTAAGGCTATGATTATTTTCAAATTCTATGGTAAATTTCAATTTTGGGTGAATATTGATTAGGTAATTTCCAAAAATCAATCAATCTTTTATTCATCCTTTTTTATGACAAATATTACATTTGTATAAGGCAGATCCCATAATTTACAAGTAGGCATGCAATATAATAATAATGCTTGGTACACCAGCAACCCTACAAAGTTTATAAAAATCATAATTATGACCGCAGAATGTACACATAATCACAAATTTTTTACATTAAAATTTAAAATACAACTATATACACAATTCAACAAAATATAAAATATGATCAAGACTACAAGCAATATTACAAAGCCCCGAACAATAGTCAATCATTAAAATAAAAATATAAAATATAGAAACATGGAGGCTCCACACAACCCTGTCAGTGCCCCACAAACTCCTCCACAGAGTAACAAGATCCAGACAACAGCAATCATCTCAGTCTGCTTTTAAAACATGAATAATCATTTATCTCTAGCAAGTCTGGAGGAAGGTCATAAATAGCGCCCCAGCCTGCGAAGGTAACTTACTAAATAAACTTAGCCTGTGCTGTTTAACCTGATATTTGCAAGCCATTCTAGTATGGTAATCATGCAAATCCCTATTTTGAACGTGCTTACACTTAAATTTAAAATAAAGGATTGTTTCAAATATATAAATGTCCACCTGTCGCTGATTTCCATCAAACAAACATATTATTTATCATCAACATAGCGGAAGTAATACAATATACTTTTAAGGTGTCTATTAGTATCATTCATTATCAAATTAGTTTCAATGTGATTCAAGAAAATCTCAGACAATATTCCTGACAATGGTGAACCCATGGCTAAGCCATCGTTCTGAGTGTATATTTCATTGTTGAACTTGAAATAATTCTGTGACAGCCGTAATAAGGTGAAACAGCTGTAAACGAGAGATAAAACTTATAAAAGGATTGCTAAGGCAAGTACTAAATATTAATAATAATGATTATGTATCATTTCTTTCATGCAGTACCTACAATAATACTTAAAGCTTAAGTAACAAATACGACAATAAAGGCAGGACGAGTAGCTTAATATGCACTCAAAACGAAAAATTTCAGAAAAACACAAATAAAATGGATTATAATTATTGACATATAAGTATTTGAATCATAAAAAAACAAATATATTAAACATTCTAGGTCCATAAAGTCATTAAGTAAATAAATTCTAACAGCACTGGGTAGCTCTTTGTCGAAAATTAACCGTACATTTGCAACAGATTTAGTTTGTTCAAGCTAATGATGTTGAATGAAGCATTCAACTCTTGGATGTTTATTGTTATGAGCAACCAAAAATAATGTAAAGGTATGTTTACACTTGTACACAATGTATGAGAACTTGTGTGAGATACTTGTTGAATTAACAAATCTAGAAACATTTTGTGTGAGCTTCAACATTTCCTCATACATTCTGAGTGAACAAAATTT
>JAGFPH010000228.1:203820-226723 GCA_018207615.1 Philaenus spumarius | reverse complement strand
TGTGTGAGCTTCAACATTTCCTCATACATTCTGAGTGAACAAAATTTGTTTAAACATTGACTTGTGTGAGGTGATTATTAAGGTACGTTTACACTTGTACACATGTATGAGAACTTGTGTGAGATACTTGTTGAATTAACAAATCCAGAAACATTTGCACACTCAAAAGCTCACACATTTTGTGTGAGCTTCAACATAAACTTCACACTTGTTTCTCAAACAAGTTCTCATACATGTGTACAAGTGTAAACGTACCTTTAAAGCTTTTCCCAACCAGCTGATTTATACAATATTTTTTGTAGGTTAGGTTTCATTGTGTTGTGTACAAATACATTAATATTTCATTTTAATCTTTTCAACTTAAAGTTACTAAGTCTAATTGGAGTTGGGAAACAACACTGCAACTAATTGAGAAAATTAGGGCTTTTAATATATGGGATGTTAAATCCAATGTTAAAATCAACTTGTGTGCAAGTGTAAATGCTCTAATGTTATTCAACAAGTATAGAGATTTGTGTACTCAAACTTCACACTTGTTTCTCAAACAAAAGTATCTCACACAAGTTCTCATACATATGTACAAGTGTAAACGTACATTTAGCTCTTCTTTTATGCCGAGCTTTCTGGCAGTATTGTGACATTTACCAACCCCAACGCAGTGTTCTGTAGATGTGATAGAATATCTTAATTACACATGAATGTTTGTTTGGTCGAGCCAGAAATGAGGAATTTCTTATGTTTCTTTGCCTCCCCAGACTTTACTCCTTGGGTGCAGTAGAAGGGGCTTTGTAGCTTCACTGCGCCGAAATAAAGGCAATCAATCAATCAACTTTGCAAGGACATAAAAGAGACGGGAGAATTAAGTATCAATAGAAGCAAGGTGCTACATAATATGTGGTGATGGAGGACAGTACTCAGCAATTGTGACAATTAAAGGAAGATCATTGAGGAGACCTGGGACTTATTCCACAAAGGTAAGTAATCCACTTACTTTTTTAACAAGTGGATTTTTGTTTCACAAAAGTAAGTCCTACTGAATTTTTTACAAGTTACATGTGTTTTCTACAAATGTAAAACAACTAATTGTTTAAATAAATGGTAGTTTGTAATTTTTTATCTGTGAAATATATGTACACGTTTACAGGTTATCAAAGGTAAGTTAAAAAGCTGTATTTTTGTGGTTTAGTTGGTTGATTTTATGGTTATTTTAGATAACCTGACAACTAGAACTGAAATATTAACAAAATTTATCAATGAACCTTGAGAAGTATTTTATTATACATTTTTTCACGACAAAAATGAAAAGAAATATTATTTTTTTTTACTACAGAGAAAACACAAATGTTTTCATAAATGTTAATTGTAGTAGGCCTATTAAAATTAATTATTAAATGTAATGTTCTCATCTAAAACTTCAATTAATGTTGTGAAATTCTTTAGTGAATTTTGACTATGAATGAGTCATCACTTGAATTTATAACAATTTTTAATTACTATATTTTATTGTATTGAGATTTTAATTAATTGATAATGATACCTTTTGGCATTAGCTTGCAAATTGTTAGAACAATATGATTTGTTTTATACAGGATCTGAAATAAAATATACAATACAAGTCACAAAATCTAGTTAAATTAATTTAAAACATTTTCAACTACCATTTCAAAAATGATTCAACACTGATCATGATGGGATGAACTCATCATTGAACCATTCAGTAAACAAATAACTGGACATCTAACTACTTTTTTGGTTTCGATAGAACACTGGAAGAGCATTTTCGGCAAGATTTTTTAGAGCCCTAGGCTTTTTAGATTTTTCTATTACCATAGGCCTAAGTCGATGATTTCCGGAAGCATTGCTACAAAACAATACCGTTACTCTTTGTTTGTTCATTTTGTGTCCGGGAGCACTGTGTTCGTTTTTAGAAGCAAGGGACTTTATCGGCAACATTATAAAATATAATCCAGTTTCATCAGCATTAAAAACCTGATCTTTAGTGTACCCTTATAAAAACTCATCCATCTCAGTTTTAAATACATCTACTGCATCAACATCGGCAGATAACTTTTCCCCACAGACATTTACTTGTCGTACTCCGTATCTATTTTTCCAACCAACCAGAACTAGCCTTAAATCCCTCACCTGCCTCCCCCATAATTTCGGAAAGCATCTTAGCTTTTTCTTGAATTATTGGTCCTGTGAGCGCTACTCCTTTTTCCCTTTGTTGTGTGAACCATAAAAAAAGCGCCTCATTAACTTTTTCATTTTGACACGTTTTCATTGTTTTTTTGTTTGGCAATTTCGAAGCATGCTCTTCAAACTTCTTTTTCATTTTCATCCAATCACAAACAGTTGAAACCCCAACTTGAAAATCAGCTGCAACATTTCTTAAAAGCTCACCATTTTTAACTCTTTCAATCGCTCCTAACTTTTCTTCAATTGTTACCAACACTCTTTTCCGTTTCACAGACATTACAAAAATATTACACTCACACAAAAGCCACAAAACACAATCACAACACTAGACTACAGAAGAGCGAGAAATCCTAAGAAATAAATTGATAGACAACTTGATTAACGAGACGCTGACTGGCAGAATACTGTACAGTATTGTATTGTGTGTAGCAGGTAGTAAACCACTAGACTAAACTCAAGGTCAGGCACCCAGCCTGCTCCATCCCATTCCCCCTACTTTTGTCTCTAAAAAAAGACCGCACATCTTGCTATAGTAAATATATCAAATACTATCTTTTTCGATATAATATTTACACGTACGTAGTTTTTTTGCCATTTCGGTTAAGAGAGGTTCTACTGTACTATAATTAGTAGATTATATTACTTGCCGTCTTCAATATTCTGTTTTTCATAGTTAAAGGATGGCCGTTTCGGCTATTCAGCAATTTTCCAGTTTATTTTCAGGCTTCCCTTCGTCATATTATACAAACACTTACATGCCCGTATTATTTAAACCTATTCACTCATGAGTCGACTACATTCGATGATGTCACGGCTGAAACGGTCATCGTTTAACGACGAAAAACGGAATATTGAAGACGGTTAAGTAGTATATCTATTAATTTAATTAATTGTTTATAAAAGTTCGGATTTGGTTTCAGTAATATTATAATGCACTTATATCAGTTTTCTGTTTAAATATCCTCCAAAAGATTACAGTAGACTCCCGATTATCCGCGATAATGGGTGGCTGAACTTCCGTGTATAATCGAAATCGCGGATAATCCGAAATTAACCTAAAATTCCCTAGAAATAGTTCAAAATGACCGTAAAACTAAAATAAGTGCTTAATTAATCTTTACAAAAGGTTCAGGTAATAACAATTAATTTAAATATGTACAGTATTACGCACCTTTATATGTTGGAAAAATTTAATAGTTTCACACACACTATTTACATAGAACAAAAACAAAACAAACACAGTCCAGTACATAACTACTACAGTACTACTGTTATCAAAATGCATTTTCAATATCAATCTCTATCAGCATGAAGTAAAAAAGTCCTTTATTGATTTTTGTTTCTTTGCATTTGACTCCTTTTTTACAACAATGAAGTCTAGCGCGAGATAATGGGCCGTCACTCGCTAAACTTCGTTCGCCGTAGTATCGCTTTTGGGTTATTTTACGTGTTTAATTTGTATTTTTTTGGCGATCACGGTTAAGCCGCAACGCGGGTAATCCACTCGTGGATAATCGGGGTTCTACTGTACTTTATTTCACTTTCAGCACACACAATTACACTTGACCGTTTCCTTCATGTATCAAACGACTGAAGAAGCGATGCTTGAATTTCCAAAATCCAATAATGTTTCTTCAGTAACCTCGCTCAGGGTTTTGTTTTTGGCTTTAAATTCATTGCACGTGTAACGTCTTCAATTTAATTAAAAGAATATGCTTCCAATCTGGCCGTAAGTTTGCTTTGTTAATGTTAAAAAAAAAAAAACAGCTTAAAATAAAAGTATCGATTAGTTAGCTAGAGCATAGATAAAAACAGTTTAGGGAACAGATCAATAAGGGACATAGTGATCATTGCCCACAGACTTATTGTGAATCATGCAAGTGGTAAAAATTTACATTCTACGAACGTAGAGCTAAAATCAAAAGTACACTAAGTATAATGCATACGAGATTATGCAATAAAAAACCTTATTTCCGATAAAGAAAGGATATTATCAGCCAGTCGTTCTTTTCTTCTTTGAGCGACAAGGGTGCACATGTGTTGCTCTTGAAAAGTTTTGGACAGAAGTCCGTAAAAGTAACTATTACAAAGTTTATATAACATGAAAAAGGGTTTAGTCAGGGCTGCCGAGAGGGTTTAAGGGGTAAATTTAATTCTTGAGGCCTCTGACTCAAAGCTAAATGTTGGAGGGGGGAAAGGGGAAGGGGAAAGACTTTTTCACTAAATAGTTAATACTAAAAAAATAAAATAAAATAGTACATGTAAGGCACTATAGTACATAATAATATTAGAAATTAATGGAAAGAAATTAATTGCATATATTGAAAAATAAAAGGAAACTGTTAAGCGATATGCCTTTACGACCTTCAAGCTTGATTTCATTTATAAAGGTACTATTGTATAATCCTTATATATTATTTTTCGAAGGTTTTTTTTTGGTCTCTAAGCGTCATCTCCCTTACTTCTTCATCAAAATAAATTATTCAAGCATCATTTTAAAATTCATGTTTTCGTTAGAAAAATATATAAAACAAACTTGTATGTTTGCCTATACTTTATATGGTTCCTGATGAAAGGCCCCATCTATTAACAATCTGTTTAACCCTCTAACTGTCTGACCACTCAAATTGAGTGGTCTCAACGCCCTGCCGTAGTGAATTGTGTAGTCTGTGACAACTCAACTTGTATTGAATATTTCACCCACTAAAAATCATCCAATCACAATAAATCAAAAACCATTTGAAAGGAAATGATTTAAACTTTAATTTTTGCATTTACAAGTTTTTTCGAAAACGTCTATTTACATACGTAATCACCGTTGCAGTTTATAAGTTTTATACAACTCAATTGACGCGCGGATTTTGTCCCAAAACTTAACGAAATAAGGCATCTTTCCACTCTGTCTACAGCTTGCCCAGTTCTTTTTCTGAGTTAAATTTATATACGGTTGAATCTGTTACAATTCCCTCTAAATAAAGTTGCCAGCCAATCAAAATTCCGTCAAATATATCTATAGATATGGGGGCGTTTTTTAGACCCTTGCATTGGTTACGTTTCCAACCAATAAACAGCCTTATTTATAACACGTGAAAGACGGGTGATATCATTCTGGTTTTAGAAATCTTTTGCTACCTTTGTGTAGAGAATGATTCAAGCTAACATTCAGTTTGAAACAAATATGGGTTACTATAAACAGGTTTGTTGTGTAGGACCGTGGGAAAGTCTGTGTTTTCACGGTCTCAAACCAAGTTTGAAATTTGAACCTAACGGACTTTTTTATTTAACATGCAATAGATAGGCCGTTTACGTGCGCTTCTTTATATGTGTAGCAAGGATGGGAAGTTCAAACATTTGTCCTCACTTTTGTTATTCAAGTAGAGATTATTCAAACACTTTTGTGAACTAAGAAAAGCCATGTATACAGTTCTTTTCTTTGATTTATTCTCTACACTTTGTTATAATAATATTTTATTTTTGGGAAAGGCAAATATTCCTAAATTACGTTTTGAAGTAAGCCTAGTTTTGTTAGCACCCTTGTAGTTGGAACATAAAAACTGGTGTTTTCAAAATAAGAATTTTGAAATTGATAAATGTTTTTATACAGTTCTATTTAGAACTAAATTACGAAACTTTTTTACGCTTAAGAAAAAATTACAAAAAATGTTTACTACTTGTAATGTAGGCCTAAATTTGAACTTTTTCCTTTCGTCACTGATCAGTTTTTGTTTCTTAAGCTAATAACTTTTACAATTTTACATTAATACATTTTTTAATTGCATATATGAATTCTTTGAATGTTTCTCTTTTGCAACACTTTTGGATTGGGATAGAAATACTATATTTGGTGAATTTTTTAAAATTTGCTTGCACACGCACAGAAATGGCTTGGCGTTGCAAAAAATTAACATTGACAGTTCTAGGGTTAACAAACATGACAAGTGTTATAAACTGTTATTTATAAATTAATGTAAATAAATAAACATAATTACATCGGGTAAGCACTCCTAACTTGCGAAATATTCGGACGGACCAGCCAGTACTTTTGATTTGCATTTACTCTTTAAAATTAAACGAAATGCTGCAGTACTGCCAACCACGCACATTTAATACCACACAAAAACAATCTGTCCGGGTAATTTAAAAATCCCACTTTATAATTTCACTTAATTATTTTTCCTTTCGGATGAAAATTTTTATTTTGTACATCAAGTTATTGTGGATTTCATACAAATATTTTTAAACAAATGCATCATTGGAAAAAGTAAATTAATCGTTAAATCAACATATTCATTTTGTTTTCAATTTTTGAATTATTTTTAAATCCAGGGGCCCCATGACATTTGGGGGTCGGGGCAGTGTGCTCTTTTTGCCCCCCTCTCGGCGGCCCTGGGTCTAGTTATACTTTATCTGAAAGGAAAAATTCATCAACACCAAAAGATCAGATCGATTGCGAGAGGTATAAGATTTCACCTGTTGTCCTCATGTGTCACCAGACTACAGAATGGACTCCAGCAGCAAGAAAAAACTTTATAAAACACAGTGAAGTGAGAAAGTGTGCAAAAAGAACAGCGAATTATATATACAAAATTAAGCTCGCCTGTAATAAACACTTTAAGTAATATTGAATATGCTCTCTTTTAAATTATCACATGATACTTTAAATAAATAATTTGTATGTGATCTTTTGGTTGAATTTTTAAAATAAATATGTCAGAAGGTTCTTGAGTTAAATCAATTTATGTTTTATTCTTTCAAAAGCCTAAGTTTACCTACTGAGTATCCTTAAGTTCAACGGACACAACCCCGAGGGTATAAATAGCTTTGCTGAAAACTAGATAAGCAATTTAATTTTTTGTAATTGATACATTGTACTTGTATAAATAAATGTTTTATGGTACAAATTGAGTCCGGAAATTTTTATTAATCGAGAGAAATAATTTTGGTTTTTAACAGCGAATACCGTAAGTAACATAATTTTTTAAATACTTATGATACATGTATAATTGTTAGAGCTACAAAATGTCCAAGTGTTGTATTACTATTGATAAGAAGCTTATATAAATATATTTGTTTTTTGTTAATTTTATAGTATCATAAAAAGTGGTGCAAAGTAACCCATAGGATGAGTATACTTTGCACCACTACTAAAATAATTTTAAAAATGAAGGAAAAAGTGTTTCTGTTTTATTTATTTTTTCTTAATTTGCCACTATTCTTGTTTAATTTGATGTAAAAAATATTAATATCTGGGTAATACATTTTTAGTAATGAATTTTTAGCCAAATGTATAAAACTTTGTTTTCCTGTTTTTTTTTTTAGTAAATATATACTGTATGTACATACATAAATACCTTAGTAAAATTATGCAAAACAGCCACAGCCGGAGACCAGATATCTAGTCATATCCTGTCAGGTTGGAAGCGAGCCAACCACCGTTTGCTTTACTTCCGCCCTCCTACCCTCAAACCACAGATATGATTAGATATCTGGTCTCCCTAGCCTAGATTTGAACTCAGCATCTTCTTATCAGGAAGACGCAACGGTATCCACTAGGCTACGGCTTGATTAAAGAAAACTGGCAAATTAACAAAACTTCAGTTACTTTACTGTCGGTATAAATGCTACGTGTAAAGTAAAAGATAGTTTATCAGCACCATCTAGTAGCGGTTATAACAACTTCAGTTACTTTACTATCGGTATAAATGCTACGTGTAAAGTAAAAGATAGTTTATCAGCACCATCTAGTAGCGGTTATAACAAGTTTGCTGGGTTCTTATTAAGTACGTTAGAATAGCTTGTATTCGTGAGATGTTTATAATAATTACTTAGCTTGGTTCTTAATAAGTTACTAAGTTAGTCTGTATAGTTTTTGTTCGTAAGAGATTTATAAAATTACTTAAATTTATATGATTATAGGTTAATACAGAATAGAAATAAACTGTCCTTTCCTGATAATCTCTCATACAGTTGAATGTAGCAAGAAAAGTTATGAACACGTGTTTTTATACACTTATCACAACAAAACTTCACTTGTAAATCCAAGTAACAAACAATGGCTTGGATAGCATCTGTGAGCATTACAAATGTGCATTGGGCTGCCGTCTACAGGGTACATTAAGAACTACGATGATCTAGTTTGATTGTTGGCCAATAAATGGCAGCAAAAGTTTAAAAAAAAAAGAAAAAAGTTTTTATTTGAATGGTGCAAAGTATCTCCTGATGGTGAAAAGTAACCCCACTTTACGGTATCCTTTTTTATTGTTGATGAAGCGTCCGTGCCACTGGTATAGAGTCAAATGGTTTAGGTCTGATTTCAACACGATAAAATTATTGTTTTTGTTAAAACTAAATAATTTAGATATTACCTTAATACTTACCTAAAACCTAAATATTGTTTATTCATTTCTATTTGAATTGCGTAATTTTCATGGTCTAATTTTGTCTTAAAATAAAATAATTAGTATTTTTATATTGTAAAGTTGGCATAGCGCATACTGCTTCGAATCGACCAGCGGTCCATGGTTGTAAACCCTGGAACGCGTTGTTTCAACTTGGACTGAAATGTAAATAAACAAGATGGATGCCTTGTATACAGTACACCGAAAAAATGTTGTCTGTTCAATTTTGTGTGTAATTATGTGGGTGTGTTTTTAGGCTAACCAATTTAATGTAAATGATATTTTACAACTAATTTACATTAGCTTTTCTAATACATGTATAAACATAAATAGTTACTCTATTCCTTATTTCTAATTAATATTTGGTAATTTGTTTAAGTGAGGGTGATATAATCGTTACAGTTTATTAGTTAACTTTGAGTGAGACCTAGGTCTATTCGTAGTTTAGTTCATTTTGGAAAATTTCATCTAATATTTTGATATAAAATACAGTTCAAATTGCTTTGTACTAACATAAATTGACTTTATCTTCTTTTTACTTTCTCACTATACTATAGTATAGAGAAAGTATAGTGATCGCAAAAAAAATCGATGTTGAGATTTTTGTGGAAATATCCGTTTTTGGACCCCCTTAGTCCAAAAAAGTGGTTTGCACAAAATGTCTGTCCGTATGTATACAAAGCTAGAGCGAAAACTATTCAATCGATTTCAAACAAATTTGCACCAGACATGTCAAGTAGGCCTGTACAGATGCACGAAAAACGGTTTTGAAAAACAATCCCATTTTTGGCAAAAAATCAGTTATTTTTTTATAAAAAAACGGCTCTAACAATTTTGATAAAATTTGGCTTATTTGTAGCCTTCAATGTACCCTACCATATGCAAAAAACCACGTCTTTCTACAAATTCTCGTTTAGCTAATAATAATAACTGATTTTTGGGGGGTTTTTTTGGCCATAAAGTGGCTTGTTTTTCAAAATCTTTTTCGTGCATCTATACAGGCCTAATTGACTTGTGTGGTGCAAATCGAATAGTTTTCTCTCTAGATAATGATAATAATTTTTATTAGTTAATCTTTTACTTTAATAAAAAATCACCTCTCCTACCCCACTCTACAAGTCACAGTGAATCTGTTTAATAATTTAAATATGTTTGCGAGAAAGTATGTGCCAGTTTCTGGTACCGTTTATTTTTATATATTTTGAAAACAGTGCAAATTATTTATTTTTCTCTAAGAATAAATAATTTTCTTTGAATCAATTATTTTTACAAAAATCTTAATGAAAAAATATGTTCATAAGAGACATACAAATTACAATAACAGTTGCATTAGCAATCAGGTGTATAATCATTCAATTAATTATACTTGTATTTTATACCTGTTAAATTGTACTTTTTATCTATCAATGTGCTAATTGTTCATCCGAGATCTGTAATTATTATAACTCATATCTTGCCGAGTTGTCTGGTTGCTAAATTGTAATACATGCTAATACCATCAAAATATACACAACGGTTTTTAATTTCTTTTTTATTGGTGTAAAATTAACAAATGTTAAATACAATTATTTACAAATACAAAGTAAAAGTTGTTTATACACTGATTGAGTTAAAAAAGAAAAAGATTTATACAATTTAAAAAATCTTCTGAATTACATACAAACTCAATCAATCCATAGAAAGAATAAAAATATCTTAATGCTATGTGTAAAATCCAAAAAGTCTTAAAAAGGCACCCATAAAAATTTTAAAGTTGTACACCAGATTGGAAAATGGTGTCTAACTTTCAAAATTACAAATATCAATTTTACAATCTTATTAGTAGGCAAAGCCTGGATTTATATTTTATTATAAAACAAATACTTTCCGAGGTCCAATGGTGGCCAGGTTAAAACAACAACCCTGAATCCTAACAGATTACTGTAACCTGCTAATAGGAATATATATACTGTCAACGAAAACAGAGCAACGAAGAGATTTAAAAAAATGAGAGCACACACTAAAATAAATAGATTGAGCATGATAAAAACATAGACAGTGGAGCATCGAAAAAATAGAACAAAAATAATTATAAATACATGAAGTATAGTAATGGTGTTCTACGACGATAGATCTACGATAAGAACATACAATCAATTCAGACCAAAAGTTAAGAGCGAGTGGCTATTTGATGTGTGAGTGAGTATTTGGCGCATAGCAACAGTACCATATGACAGAATTAGTAAGTCCACCTGATCGAGCTAGACCAATGAAGGTCCAGGAAGACGCAAGTGGAACGTCCAAGGAAGGAGATTTGTTCTTATAACTTATTTGTTCTTATAACGTATTTCTTCTTAAAAACTTTAAATATTGATGATGACGAGTTATGCGTCCTTTCAACATTAGTCTAATTGCCGATTTTACTGTATCGCTATGTGCGGCCTTACCGCAGCGAGTCGTATTGCCGACTTTAACTTTTACAACATAACCTTTTAACAACGCCGACTCAACTCTAGCGAATCTCAAACTTTACCAGTATTTACTAGCAAGTGTTTTAAGGAAGAAAAATCTATCAGTGAACAAATAAGCTAGATTTTGACGGATAAAGAATTGCCTATGATTCCATGAAAAAGATTCACAGCAGTAAACCAGTGCTGGGTAGAAACAGTGGAAAAAGTTATCTAGGAAAAATAACCTCATTTTATATGATTTTATTTATTGCTCTCTACCAGATGGTACATACTTAAATTTTGATTTCCTTTATATTTATCATGTTCGCAATTTTTTTTTGAAAATTTATTACCTCTATTATTTAAAAAAGGATGAGATGTCCAAAATTCTGATCTTTTGACAGTTATTTACTGACGGCGAATAACTAACTGTTCCGAGTTCATATTTTGTGTAGATCTTTCAGTTTTTTTCAAAATAATACAGTTGGTAGGTTTTCAAAAACTTTATAAAACTGTTAAAAGATTCTTAAAAAGACGTGATTCATAAGCTTTAATTTTCCTTCACCCAATACATCTCAACTTAAAAACCACGACCTGGAGACCTTGTCAAGATAAGGAGTTTAAACTGCTGCCATAAAATAAATTAAAGTAATTTCTTGTTAATAAAATAATAAAAAAAAAATTTTATTGCTTACTATATGTTACACAACTGTACAGAAAAAACAAAAACTAATGTAACAAAAAAAAATTCACTTTTAAATAAGGTATCCTAATAATAAAAAATACATATAATAATTTAATATTATAAGTATTATATAATAATAATAATAATAATACTGTAGTATTATTATTTAAAAACTGTAACAAACATATAATACATTATTATATATTACACTTTACAATAAAACTACCTTATCATGAATAGAAAAAGACAGGTACTTCAGTATTATCGGTAGTTTTCTTACTTTATATCAGTTTTCAAATACCTGAAAGCAAAAACAAAATATTATTATGTAACTGATTAGCGAATTTCCATAGGAAAAATAAGCTATTGCAGTGACCCTTATGGTAAGACCTAAGGTCAGGAGTAGTAAATGAGCACCAATCATGGTCCCTCGAACACGTTTTGGGGGTGTCATTAATTTATATATATATATATATATATATAAAAGTTACGTTTCGTTTCCGAACGTTTAGGTTTTTAAAAAAACAATTAATATTCGTTTAACTATTAATAAAAACCTTTTATTTTATTATAAACCATTTAATATACAGTTAAACTATTTATAACAAAATTTACGTACAATCTAATATACATTTAGGTGTGTACGGAGTGAGCTTCTAACTACGACTGCCTTACAAAGGTTCAGCTCCTCTCCAAGTTACTTATGCTTACTTTGCTAAACTTATGCTAACATCATTAATATTTATTACAAGCTATACAATATTCCTTAACGTAACTTATATATATATATATATTGTGTATATCTGTGTTTGCACTCTAGCGACCGCATTTTAAGTCCGATTTGGTCCAAATTTAGTACACAAGTTGGTTGTCTATGTCGCTCCCAGGACGAGTTCGTTAGCCAAAAAATCCAACAACCAGAAGTAAAATTTTTTTGAGATTTTTTGTATGAGATTAAAACTTTTTTAGAATTTTATGTGAATTTACAAAAAACATTACAAGACTCACTCTTCAAAGTACCTTTTTCCTTATTAATATTAACTTGTCCAAAATTATTTTAATGTTAATTTCCCCTTGCCTTATGGGACTTTTAATTACCTTAATCAGATTTTTGAAAGTACTTGGGAATAAAATTTTAATTTTTTATGACTAGGCTAACGTACTTTGCTTAGGAAATTACTTTTTATTTTACAAAATTTACAACTACAGTCAACTCTGATTAATTGAAATGTTTTTACTTTGAAATCCTGGATAGTTCGATTTGGAATTTACAATACAAAAAATTCAGGAATTACTAATCACAGTTTCTACGCGTTTTTTTTGAAGACGTGTTATATGTCAGCTAAGGGTTTTTGTGCTTTTATCTCATTCCAAAAATATGATTGGAATGATCCACTTCACCGTTCCGAATGCCTATCCCACTCCTCACTCTTTATTCGTCTAATAGTTCAGCAAAAGTGGAAGTTATACATCCGCAACCCCGTCTTCGCTTGCAACCTGTCACTTAAGGTGTGGTTTGTTTCTTTGTTAATGCAAAGTTCATTCATAAAAATAAGTTACTGTGTTCCAAGGATTCACAGGAAGAATAACCATCATTATGGTTGAGATTAAAAATATTTTTTCTCCTGTATGTTTTTATAACGTTAAAGGTTTTCAAGATATTTGGCATCAAACTTTTTAAACGGCCACCATTTTAAAAACAAAACAAGGATTTTTTTAGTGTACTTGTAAAATTTAACATACAGTGAAGTCCCGCTATTCCGAAAATCCGCCTATTTCGAACAGAGTTCAGAAAAAAATAATAATTTTTTATCATAAAAACAGGAGAAATTAAAAAAACGTTCATGAGAAAACGTACATTTATACAATTAAGTTACATACATAGAGACATACATAGAGCCTAAGCTTGCTGAAAACCCCAGAAACCAAAGTGGAATGAAAGCTGGTTTTGTTTCCTTCACGTTTTTCATCCGTTTTGCGGGAAGGAAGCTACCGCTAGAAGCGTCCGGTGAAACGGATTCCGGGTCCTTGAGAAATAAGGAAAGATTAGATACAACAGCCAGTGTTGTTGTAGGGCACTAGTAGCGTTGTTGCCACCTGCCAGTTGTGTTCATCCGTTTTCGTTATCTCGAAGGAATTACATTTTTAAGTAGATACGGTACTAACGGACAGACTGCGGGATGACAAAACGGACAGTTCGAACAACGTATCCCTTCTCTTCTGATTTTAGAAGAAAACGGAATCGTAACGCAACGGTAGGAAAAACCCGTAGGATAGTGTAAACCTACACTAAGGCGAGGTCAAGAGCATTTGCCGCATCTACGTGTGATATGACCTCCTCCTCGCCGATCAACGCTGTATGGAACTGATACTACCAGATGTCCCTGCACTTAATTTACGCCTTAACAAGTCAATACGTTGATATTATTCATGAACTCCACCTATTCCGAATTCCCGCTTAACCGAACAGTGTTCGGTCCTAATTAGTTCGTAATAGCTGGACTCTACTGTAATGTGTATATAAAATTTCAACACAATATTTTTTTATTTCAATATTTATATTTTTGGGGAGAATATCAAAAGATTTGATTTACAACACATTAACCATTTTCAAGACAATGTTTTTATTACATGTTTTCTTTATTAGCGAATTTCCATAGGAAAAATGAGCTATTGCAGTGGCCCTTATGGTTAGACCCAAGGTCGGGAGTAGCAAATGAGCACCGATCATGGTCCTCAGAACACGTTTTGGGGTGTCAAAAAAATTCATACATATATATATTACAACGGATATTAGCCGTTGTAAGGCGGGAAAAATCGGTTTTTATATTAAATTATAAAATTCGATGTTTTCAAGGCCGGACTTCGGTGAGTGTCAATTGTTAGTCTAAAATACAAGTTAAATCAGAGCAAGGCTTATCTCCCAAGATGAACCTTGATCTAGGACACGTCAAGAAAGGAAATCTGACTTAGCCTGAAAGTAGCTGAGTTTTGGGGGAATAAAGGAATCCAGGAATTTTATGCATTTGTGGTTTTCATGGTTTAATACGTAGCGCTAAACGCGTGAGTTACGGCCGTGTGAATTTCAAATCATAAAAGGTAACACTACCAAAGTAAACAGGGGTTAAAGTTAAGGGAAAAGTTCAATTTAACTCGAAACTGAAAAAGTCAGACATTTTGGGAATCTACATAAGTGGACAAAAACAAAAGGTTATATAAGAAAAAGTCGAATTATTGAAAATAAAAAAGTTAGCTTAAGTGTCAAATTTCACACACCCTAAAAAGGGAGAAATAATTAAAATCAAAGGTTTTCACTCACAAGAGTTATTAAAGAATGAATAGTTCTGTGTAAAAAAGGGAACAAAAAGTAAAATTAAATTAAGATAAAATGGTGAGAGTTTTCACGCCTTTTAAAGTAGTAAAAGTTGAACTTTTGAATTAAAAAAAAATAATAAAGTAAAGAGATTTAGGGTTAGATTAACATTGTATTGTTAGGAAACCAGTAACTTAAATATTTTTCGCGTAGTAAATAAAAAACCCCCAAAGAACTTTTTTGCGATTGTAGGCTAAGTCCCAGAAGAAAGAAAATAAGTAAGAATGGTGAAAAGTGTTAGAACTGTACAGGTGTTAAAGACAATCGGCGTAAACAAACAAAAAAGACATTGAACGCGAAAGACAGTCGCGGAAAAGTGTAAACGTGCCGCGCACGCGTAAAAATCACAGTACAGACACGATTCAAAAACGTACGGATAGCCAAAAACAATCTGGAAAATGTGAAAAGGGAAAATTAAGGAAAAATGAAAAGGAAAAAAAGATACAGCGGAAAATGAAAAACATGTAATGTTCAATGGTCAAAGTGGAAGGGATGAAGCAGTGGTTACAGAAAGGGGCGTCAACTAACAACCAAATTAACCAGGGAAATTGGTGTTTTCCAGGAAAATGGAAAGAAAAGAAAAGAAGAAAATTATATAAAATTAACCAGGGCGAATTTAGACACATTCAAGACCAAAAAAGTTTGTACAAAAGAAAAATTGGCTTAGTGAAAAAATGATAGAAAGGGCATGTAAGAAATGACGTCACGAAGTGTATAAAGGATTGAACGCGAAAAATCCACGGGCTTACTCTCTCGGAATCGCTTACTCTCTCGGAATCGCTGACTCTCTCGGACTCGCTCTAAGACTCACTCTAGATTCAAATTGTTACGAATGTAGACTTCACGTCACTCTGCAGCAAATATTTTTTCTTCGTTAAACTTAAATAACTTTTAAATATAAACTACAAGTCAGAAGTAGTTCTTCAGGAGTAACTCTACGGCCTATCCAAATGAGTTAATGCAAAAATAACTCTATTTGGCGATACTGAGACGACATAGGCAATCCTTCAGGACATGATCTTCTAAACGGAACTTCACTTCTCACGAACCAAGGAAGAAATAGGACCAACTGTAACTCTACTAGATTCTACCAGATCTGCTCTTCAAGTACATCTGTAGCCATCATAACAACCCAACAACTTTAAATCAGAAAATCCAGGCTACCAGACACAGCATCCTAGCAGCTACAACACCAGCCCATCAACATAGCGGCATCCATCACGGAAAACCGGAGGTGAAAAACGCTGAATTAAGGTCTGTGTAAACGAGAATACGTTGTCCCCCATTTTAATTAATTGCCTGAGTAAATTCAATAAAAATATTTAAAGTACTGGTTGAGATAGGTTAGTTTCAAATTAAATTCAAATCATAAATTAAATAAATGTAAATTCGATATTCCCTAAAGTTAAATGTAAATAAATTAAATTCAAATAAATTAAATTCAAATAAATTAAAATTAAATTGATTATAAAATTAGACTGTCTGCCAAGCCTATTAGAAATTAGAATTATAGGTTTAACATTAATATTGAATAGAAATTATATGTACAAGCAGATGGTGAGAAAAGAGAGTTGTTTATGTTTAATTTTGAAAGGGTTTTGATTTTGAATTTTGAATAAATTAATTATTAATTTTTATACTGAAATACTGAGAGTAATCAATTACCTGTTATATGGTTATCCATTCATGAGATTTTCCTTTATTAGAAATAGTCAAATAAATGTGTTTAGCTGTAGAAATAATCAAAGCACAAATAAGGTAAGTTATAAGGGCTGTTCCACTGTTCTCACTTCCCTGAGATCAAAAATAATCAAGAGTTCTCGTAAATTAAATTCAGAGCTAGTAAACTTATTAATTTCTGGAAGCTATTTTAAAGTGTTAGAGTCAGTCGAAATACTTATAGAAATAGGTATCAGACACCCAGTTGCATCACCTAAGCTAAAGATAAAAGTTTGGCTAAAGGCTTCCAGTAGGTGTTGTAACTTATTACACAACAAAAGAAGTCTCGAACAGGAGATTCGTTGTATAATTGACGTCGCAGCGTGGGGCCAAATAAAAACAAATTTGCGCTCGCCCCAAATTTTAAGTCCGATTTGGTCCAAATTTGGTACACATGTTAGTTGTCTATGTGGCTCGGACGAGTTCGTTAGCAAAAAAAAATCCAACAACCGGAAGTACGTTTTTTGACCGGAAGTAACTATTTTTTGAGATTTTTACTACGAGAATGACATTTTTTTAGAGTTTTTTCTAACAATATAAATGTAGGATGTTATTCTGCGCATTTTGTTTTTTTATGCGACCTTATAGCTCGCTTGGTTCCCCCAAAATCGACAAAAACGTAAAATACCATAAAAGTACTCAATTCAAAGCCAAGTGATGCAAACTCGCGAGGCCACTATGAGGAAACAAATTCTACTAATATATTGCGTACACACAGACAGCTGTTCAACGCCTTCGTGAGTAGACCTATTTCCCAAATTGTTGGTTGAAACCCTAAAACATAGGCACATAAACTTAATTTTGGAAATTTGCTCAACTCACGTCAGCGGTCCAGCTGTGTGGTCGATTTATTTTTATATGTAAAATTAGCTTTTAAAGTCTCACAATATCTTTGTGAACCATCCTGTATATGGAACAAAAATGATGACAACGTCTGAGAAATCAATTACAGTTCCTAAAATTTTAGATTTCACAAAAACCCGACTTTTACTGATAGCATGACATCATATATTTTTGCAACAAACACTGCACAAACCTGCTATTACAATTTATACGAACACAAATTAATTACCTTATCACTTTTCCTTACCATTAGGACTCAGGAACAATTTGGAGGTAGTTTTCTAACCATACTGGGTCGACCGCAATGTTGCAATCATTTCTTTGTAGAGTACTTATATTTGTTTTTATCTTTGGTTCAATCCAGTCTAATGCTGCAGAAAGACGTCTTTTAGCTTCTTCTAGACTGAAATCCAATTGTAAAATGTCCAGAACGTCATCTGTTACGGATTCAAACTGTGAAACATATAAATACCACAAGTTAATTCCTGACCACAAACACTGAACTAGCTAATTTACAGTTACATAGGCTCAGTGATTTTAGGCATAAATATCTCCAATCTTATTTAGATATTTCCGGATAAATTAATCATTTTAGAATGAACTAGGTTACGTACCTTTACAGTTCCTTTTTTCGATGTCGAGTAACCGGTTTCAACCTTTACATGAAGGTTATCTTTAGACCAATAAAACAGTTATTCGTTCGTGTGAACTTCGTTGATATATTATAACACATACATACACACAACACAACAATCAACATTTAAATTCAGATTGATGCGCACAGTTGGGAAACATGAGTGCGAGACACCTTTCCCGACTGTGCGCATCGGTCTGAATTTAAATGTTGTGTTGTGTGTATGTACGTATTATCAACAAAGTTCATATAAAGTAAAGGTTGAAACCGATAATCAGACACCCAAACAAAGGTAAAAGACTGTAAAGGTATGTAAACTAGTTAATTATTGAATACTTAAGTTCCGGGGGCTAAAATTCCCAAAATGAATAATCATTCTAGGCCTAAGTTAATTCTAAATTTCCTTTTTTTTAACATTATATAATCCTTTTTTTTTTACATTGCAACAGGTTCCTTCATTGAATTAGAGACTATATCAGACGCCTGCAATTCGATTACTTTTTCGGTAGGCTCAATAATTTGTTCTGCCCAAATCTTAGAATTTCCTTCCAATAAGGAAACTTTGTACGGAAGTACAGTAGAGCCGTGGTCATCCAAGGTAATGCGGACCGAGAGTACCTCGTATAACACGGACTCTGTCAAAAATCGAGAGGGAAACTTACGGTAAACTGGTGAAATCAATGAAAACGTGGTCAAAGATGGGAAAAAAGGCATCTACTGTATTATCAAATGAAAAACTAACGTCCAAATGAAAATAAAATATAAATATAAAAATCATAAAAAAACATACATATGCTACAGTACATGTTCCAGTAAAATTTTTTTTTTGAAGCAGTACATAAGTGTTTTCTGTTTAACGGAACTCGCTCGCTTGAAAATAAACTAACGAGAGTATAACAAAGCAACGTTTTAACCCTAGAACCGGCAGATCGCACGAAACGTGCGATCATGACAACACATTTGTAATGCTTGATTGTATTGAATATTTGGCCCACTAAAAATCTTCCAATCTCAAAAAGACAAACACCATTGGAAAGGTAACGTTTCAAACTTTATTTTTTGTATTTACAATTTCTTTCTAAAACGTATATTTACATACGTAGTCATTGTTGCAGTTTATTAGTTTTCTACAAATCAATCGGCGCCCGAAAATTCATACAAAAACAAAACGAAATTACTAACTTTCGTCAATCTCTAAAACCCGCCCTGTAGGTTGTCTTAGTTAAATCTATGTATCGATGGATTCATCACAATTTCCCCTATCCAAATCTTTCATCCAATCAAAAATCGGACAAATATTTCTGAAGTTGGAAGGGGTTTTGTAGACCCTTGCAATTGGTCAGTTTTCCAACCAATAAACAGCGTTATTTATTTCACGTGATATGTGTGTGGCCTCAATCGCTTTTTAGAGATATTTTGGTATCTTTGTAAACATAATGCTTCAAGCTAACTTCTCCTGTAAACCAAATATGCTATATTTGAACAGTTTATTGTGTAGGACCGTGGGAAAGTGACTGCTAATACGGTCTCATCTAACGTTCAAATCTGAAGCCTAACGGACTTTTACAACATAGCCAGACATAGGAGTTTGCGCGCGCATCTTGTACAGACAAGGGTTTTCTATATTTTTCTAACTTTTGTTATTCAAATAATTCTAAGTGAAACACTTTTATGAAAAGATAATTTACAAGTATACAGTTCAGTTCTTCGATTTATTCTCTACACTTTGTTATAATAATATTTTATTTTTGGGCCTAGCATATATTAGTAAATTACGTTTCTAACTTGGCATACTTTTGATAGCAGACTTGTAGTAAGAACATAAAATCTCGTGTTTTCAAAATAAGAAATTTGAAAATGTTAAATGTTTTTATACAGTTCTATTTAGAACTAAATTACGAAACTTTTTTACATTTATGGAAAAAATTACAAAAAATGTTTACTACTTCTTATGTAGACTTAAAGTTGAACTTTTATTTTTCGTAACTGAACATTTTTTGTTTCTTGAGCTAATAACTTTGAAAATTTTACATCTATAATTTTTTTACTGGCATATACAAATTCTTTGAACCTTTCTCTACAAAAAAGCTATGGAACACTTTTGGATTGGGGTTAATTTAGTATTTTTGGCGAATTTTTGAATAAATGCTTGCACACGCCAGAAAATCCATTTTCGTTAAAGCTGCCGGTTCCAGGGTTAAGAGCGAGGGTTTACTTGATTCTGAATCAAACTACTGTATTCACAAAAATTAAAGGAGACGTGTGAGAGTAAGCCGAGTAGGGTAGAAGTTAGACACAATAGAAGGTTGGACAGAAGCAGGAAGCAGATGCAAACTAAGCCAAGATAAGGAATGATGACATCACCATCGCATAAACAATAATCACAGACTTCTGTCTACTCTTACTACGCTACTAAGTGTATCCGACTACCCATTTAATATTATTGTTTATTCAAATAATTTGTTTGATTGTTTATTTACTTATAAATTAATGAATTATGTTATTTATTTAGAAAATATATTGTTCTCTTGAACAAACAGTACTTGTACCAGTCAAAATACCTTAAAACGTAAAAAATCCTAATCCTATTGATGATTAGCAAAGCATTGGAATTACTGTGTTTTACAGTATTTAATAACGATTAAAAACTGTGCTTTTTATTTACCGGAATCATTTTTGACGAAACATTATATGTCTAATATAAGTACAGTACAGTAGATTTGCCGCTATATGTGGATTTCACTTTGCATGCGTCTACCGCAAATCGAACTTCCGAACTTTTTTTTTACTACCTCGGTTAGTAAAAAAATAGATTAGTAAACCAAAATTAAATATTAGAGATGGCACGGTGTAACTTGGTTAGTTACAAAAATTTAATTTAATGAATTTATTTAATATAAGAAGTCGACAAAAAAATTTAAAAACCTAAAAAATACTCTAGACTTCTATTTTTATAAAAATTTTCTAACATCCGAATGATGCTAGGCTATACTTTAACTTAACTTGAATTTAATATTTAATTTTAATAAGGGTAGGTTCTGATTGTAAAGTAGTACTTTGGAAGGCATAAGGATGTAACAAACTTGACTCAAAAGACATCTGATAGTGGTATACTCTGATCTATTCAACCATATTTATTTTACAATTTACACATTATAAATTTGTATATACACCTCATATTATTATTAATCTAAAATCTTAAAGACTATAGACGCTTTGAAATTTATTAGCAAAATCAATTTAAAAAAATGGCATGTAGGCTATGGTCTAAATTACTTTATCTGTATCTCATGAGATATTGAATTTAAATGAAATCTGAAGCTATCAGTATATTAAGACATGTCTGAGCTCTTAAAATAACAAATATAGCTAGCAATACTTGCTTATTTTTCCTGTTCAAAAAGGCACTTAACACAAATTCGCGCACGATGACTCATGGCGACTTTTTATATCAGTTAATATCGTCCAAAGTACATGTTTGGTGTTGAATTCACTCGGTACTTAAGTTTCCCGAACTCACGTATAAACTTTTTAAGTAACTTACATTACTTTACTCGTACGATATATTATTTAAGATCACATATTTGTAGAGCTACGTTACTGTCTACCCAAGCAGTATAATAGCCATCTTGAGAAGAAGGAAGACGGATGCCTGCCAAGACTCTCTGTTTCCGGGAAGATGAGATTAGGGGAGGCTAGTCACAATGGACTCGTCCACCTCGCCTTATATATTCTACAATCACATAACACTGTATATATATTTTCACTTAATTTTAATTGTTGTGAGTTTCTTGTTTATTATTATTGTTTATTGTTGTTTTCAGACACGGTTTTCGTCGTATGCCAGCTTTTGTATTGCTTTACTATTAATATATTCAACACTGTATTTTTACATTATATAACTGTATTTTACATCTATGATTTTACTATGCCTGCTATTTTATGAAGTTATATTATATACCATGTTATTTCATGAAGTTATATTATATGCCATGTTATATTATTTTATTGTATTATTATTTATATGAAATAAAAATGCGTCTTGTTTTAATATGATTTGCTTTGTTTCTTTTATTTATTTTTTTTAAATTAGCGTCTTGTTTTACTATGTTATTTATATTATATGACATTTTCTCAAATGTCATATAATACTTATGTTTTTATATTTTGTCAAAAAGGCGAAATGTCACAGAACCCCCTTGTACATGAAAGAAATTCCATGGAATTTTTCTTCATGTACAACCACCAAGACAGGACGTATTTTTGGCAAAATCCCTGACCTGCACAAAAAATTTATGTTACATTTCAAAAGAAATTTCTTAAATATTATTTATCATTCATACTCGCATACCACTAAATTAAACATTCTTATTTGAAGAATTTAACTCAAATCAAACTTAAAATTATTGAAAAATTTACTTTAATTTAGATTGAAGTTCACATGAACTAATCTAAAAACAAATCAAACAAGTTTAAATCTTAACATCTTAACATAATCAAAATTGAAATTGTGAATTACTAACACTTGAAAAATAAAAAACTATCAATTGCATTTAGCAAAGTCCTTCATTACCTCATTACATTCAAGATTCTACACTTGAAATTTTAAATTCAACACTTGAA
>JAGFPH010000228.1:181082-197585 GCA_018207615.1 Philaenus spumarius | reverse complement strand
CTGAGATTCCGAAAACGAGAAAAGTGGAGAGTGGCTGGTGCGTGGCAGTCTGTTTTCTATATATTTTCTTAGTCTGTGTTAAGCTGCCTTGTCAATGCCGTCGCAGGCGAAACCATAATCGGCAAGACTCCATCAATTTTGTAGAATTTACTAAAAATTGTTTGTTTTTCATTTTAGTTACAAGGCCGCCTGCAACAAAAGAATCAAGTCGGACAACGGATATAACAACTTTGTGTTAATTTCAGTATGATACTTATCCATTCTGATTTGACAGGCCGAATCAAACATGTGTCCTTATAAGGGTTCCATTTTTTTTACATTTATAACATAATAATAGGTCTAGTATCTTCGAACTACTATTAGCAAGACCTCGATAATCCGGCACTCTCGGGAATCCGGTGATGCTGGATTATCAAGGTCTTCCTTTAAAATGGTTTAAACAGGGAATAAACTATAAATAAACTCAATAGTACTATATGTACATATATTATATTATTATTGGGTTGTTAAAGAGTTGTTACAACACACAAATAAAAACATTACAATACATAAAATAAAAACTGAACTAAAAATTATGTTTCTTAAAAAACGTAAATTATTACACGTTGAAACTACGTAACAATAACTGCGTAGAAAGATTGCCGCTAACTGATGGGCCTCAGGTAGGGACGGCTCCATTCCCCTTTGTTGTTGGCTTCCGTTAGTCAGTACTTGGTGGGGGTTTGCTATTTCTACTCCAGCCCGTCACAAATTTTTCGAACCCCTTTCACTTCCGAACCGTGCAGAGCAGTTTTAAATCGAACAACTATTTACAAGAAATTAAATGTATCTTTTTCCAAAGACTTCAATTAGTTCAAATAATCTTCATTAAGTGGAATACGTTCAACAAAATACTGTCAGCAACGGAAGTGTTAAACGGTCCCTTTAACCGGGAACGTTTTTAAAGGACGACGAGAGCACATTGTTTTGAATCGGTTCGATTTTTAGGAGAAACGTTTGTTTTGTACACGTTTATTGAGCAGTAGATTTTTACACACTGTTTTTGACGGATGCAGAGCCAATAAACAGTGTAGACCGGGCCTAAATCACTCGATAATTACAAAAACTGCCATTTTTAATAAATGCCAATTTTCAGGATGATAGATGCCGAACTAACGGGTCTGCCGGACTATTGAGTACCGGATTATCGAGGTCTTACTGTACTTATAATTTAGAATTATTATGAATTACCTCAATACGAATAGACAGACTAGGTGATGACATTGAATTTACATCCCATTCCTTAGAAAACTGTTCTAAGCTTATAAGCAAAACTGCTTCCATTTCTTCTATAGTCCAACATGATTTCATAAGAACTGATTGTCTGTTTGTCTGAAACTGAAATTATAAATTCAACATAGTGATTACTCCAGCCTAATTACATTCTACAAAAATATTTGAAAATATCACATAGTTTGAACACTATGTTCAAGCCAGCTGGAGCTGTTTGTACTGAGATAGTAAACACCAAACAGCTGTTATGTCGACATCACAATGTTGCTTGATTCTAGCACTTTCAACATCCATGTCATTACGTCTGTTCAATCTATAAGAGCGTTTTCAATGCTGTGCTGTCAGCGTTAGCCAGGCGTTGAAAACACAACTGGACGCATTAGCAATGCCGGGTAAATTATACAAGGCTTTTCAAGACAGTACCAACACAACGCTAGTTGAGAGTTCTATAATATTCATAAAATGCTCGATTTAGAAAACTTTATTTATGAAATAGGGAAGCGACCTCCTAACACCCTTAAACATGTTGTCCAATTTGTAAGTAGACCATAAAGAAAAATCCGCCTGATTTCAAACATAGGCCTATGTACTTAATTTTGCAACATAATACTCGGCTATAAAATCTACATCACGTTCCTACCAGAAAAAATTACGCTAACAGTTGTCGAGAAAATAGGTTTTGATTTTACAACGGCCTACAACTTTGCTAAATATAATTTGTTGATGAAATCTAATTTTTCGTCATAATCATATCTTCTTTTTGAATTGTATTACATATTGTATTATCAAGAAGTTAATCGAAAGATTTTACAGATCCTATTATATTAAAAATAACATTTCTGCATATTGTCTGTGGCTTGAAAATGCCTCATGAAACTGGCAAATTGAAGACAGTTGGTTACTAGATGTATGTCTCATCATCTTTTTTGTCTTTCAAAATTCGTTTTTATTCTTCACAATATTGGCTATATCAACACTAAATAGTAGAGTGTCCATTTCCATATTTTCAACTGTAGAACTAGGAGATGCTAAATCATTGAGTTAATGTCGCATATACATTTTTAGCTTAACATTATCATTAGTAATACGCTTGTACAGAAAAAAACCTTTATCTCAATATTGTTCATCACAAAACTAGCAAAGTTGTAATTTGTTGGTTTAACACTCTGCTATTTCTTCAATGTCATATACATCTTTGAATGTCTGCCGTGCTTGATCGATCGTTACTTCTAAAGGTCTAATATGATTCAGTGCCAAGTGTTTTGATTAGTCTTTCAGGTGGTATTGTTTGTGGTATTTTGCCCTAAATCGCCCACTCTCACTATGTAAGACTTCATGATGACTGATGCAATTACTATATCAAAGCCCACTAAAGAATACCGTTGCGAGGCGGTCAATAGGATGGGCGCGCAGTGTTGCCATATCTACTATTCTCTGTTTGAAGTATATCTACTAGCCTCGAACACTCCTGGTATTTACCGCTTGAGGCTTGATCGCACAGTTTAAAGAATTATAAATGCGTTGAGTCAGCCACAGTCAGTTAGAAGCGTGGGAAGAACGTGACAACGTCGCACTACGGCGATTGGAGCGTTCAAGGTCTCGGAGTACACAAGCCCGTCCCTCAACGGTATTCTTTAGTGGGCTTTGATATAATTATCATCAATTAAAGTCGTCAATTGGCTGACTTGGCAATAATAAAATTTGAACAAGTACTCCATTCAATGATATATTACCAATTCTGAAAGTTAATAACTCTTTTTCATAATTTAAAATTTATCTCACATTATTAATTTATAAATACCAAGAATGTAAAAGGGAAACAAGATTATATTTACCAGTATTGTATAAAATATGTATAACTGAAACCTGTAAGAACATATTATTTACAATAGAATTTGTATGGAATTATAGGGCGTATGGAAGCTGAGGGCGTATAGAAAGATATGGACAGAGGTTGGCCGAGAGATATTTTGATGTCAGTAAAAAGTTCAAATTTTGTGAAAAAACCAATGTTCAAAGAAATATGGGGAGGAATTGTATCAGATCCAGACGAATACAGAAGAGGAATAGATAAGTATTTTTACTATAAAGTATGTTAGTAAATTTGGTCACATGTGCTTTATAAATTATAATGAACTTTTTAACAAAAAAAAAAAAAAAAAAAAGATTTAATATTTGGACAAATTTTGGATTCTAATCTAAAATCTGCACATTTTCCTTTCATAAGAATCGACAAAAACAAGCTCTAAGTAGGTGAAAAACTTTGGGCTAACCCATAGTAAACCTAGCGAAGAATGGGCTAACTTACAGGTTGCACGTGCGCCTTCTTATCAATGTACAAGTGGATAAGTCCCTTCTTCCCCTGGAAAAGAGGGGGTTAGCCCATTCCCCCCCCCCTGTAAATAGTGTACTTAGGTATATCAAAAGTATGTCATCTTAAAGATGTACATTTCAGGCATTTGAAAGTGATTTAAAAGTATTACTAGTGATTCATGTGACTGTATTTTACCTTAACATCATATTCTTATGCCATAGATGACATACTAAGTGTTGGTAAAGTATAAAATCCCCCTGTTGAAAATTCACTGGGTTAGCCCGTTTTCCCTTGGACTGTTCATCTGTTTTGATAGCCTGGATCAAGGGTAATTATTGTATTTTTTTTGAAGTTTTACAGTTGTTTATTTGTATGTATTATTTGATTGATTTTCTTACTGCGCCTTTGTATTGAAATATAGTTTACTATAAACTGTACACCGTAAATTGAGTTTTGTAAGACTGTTGAATTAATGTAAAATAAAGAAATAAAAAGTGACAAATTAAAGCTTCAGGATTCTTAAAGTAAAGGGCAGGGAAAATGCAAAAGGCATGAGTCGGTTCAACATTTTGATAAAAGGCAGACAAATTTTAAAGTCAATTTTAGTTTTAATTTGAATAAATGTAAAAGGCAGACAATTATTAAAATTAATTATTATATTCAATTTAAATGTGGGTTTTAAAAAAGTAGACAGTTTATGTACTGACGTTAAGAAGCGGAAAGTAGACGAGTTTCAAGACGCATTTAGACGAAGTAATGTTCACACCAGTCTAGACGAGATAAGAAGCAAACAACCTGCAGGCCAATTCCAGGAAAAATGGCCTACATGCATTTCAACATTCAAGATTTGGAAGGATCGCATGGTTAGCAACCAAAAGAATGTGACGCAACATCGAGCATTTATGAGGCAATGTGTCGTCAGGCGTTCCTGATTGGTGGAGAGAAAATAGGCACCGACTGAAAGTAGCGGAGGGAGAACAACGCCAGAATCACTTCTCAACGAGACTCCAAGCTATAAACATCGCTCATCAAGTTATGTGAATCTTGAAGTATTGCGCAAAAGTTGAAACAGTTAAAGTATGTTACATTTATAATCTACAAAGTCGTAAAAAGTATTTTGAGTGATGCATTGAAGAACTGGTTTAAATATTTTGAAAAGTAAATAGACAATGGTGTGTGTTGCAATCGGGGAACTTTACAAAGTTTTGAAGTAATGTGACTGAATAAATCAGACACGATGAACTACAAAAGTGTTGCGCGTGCGAGTGGGTTTTTCTTTTAATATTAATAAGTTTATGTCTGCCTTTATGTAAGTATTTTATCTGTATGTACCATATATTTTGGGTTTAAATTGTTATGTGAATCATTACAGTTTGATTTCATTGTCCTATATTCCAGCAAGTACTTATTCAGGAACCTCACGATTAAAAGTAAGTTATAAACTAAATGAGTTTAGAATATTTCAGTCGTAAAAGACAATAGGTAAAACACTAGTGTAGGCTTAACCTAAATTCAATATTTATTTTAACAAGTTTTATTAATAATTTATCTTTATTTTTATAACGCTTAACGTTATAGTTTTTCTTAACTGCACTGAAGAAGCTTTGTCCTAAATTCAAATTGTTGATAAATATAACACTGAGGTAAGCACATTAATAAATAATATCTGAAAACTGAAAATTATATTTTCAAAAACGATGCAGTTGCATGAACTTGACTGACATCACATAGTTAATTGACATTGGATTGCCACAGCCTTCTTACCTGTCTAGGATACACGTGTTCAAAAGTGCCCCTTGTAATCAAATGTTTAACAGTTTGGGGTCCGTACTGTTTAATACTGGCTACAACAATAGCTCTGTAGTTGATTTTATTCATTTGAGGCATTACTTTACATTTTTTTCTCGTGTGCTCAAAAAATCTCAAGCCTTTCTCAACACTATTTCTAAAAGCCGAGCTCTGCAGAACGTCATAGAATTCTGCTAAATCTAAAACAAAAATAAAATCTATTAGAAAACACCAAAGTGAAACTCACTGTATCGTTTTACCGTGATATATGATTTTTCAAAGCCGTCTTGACAAATCACATATTTTTTACAAGTGTTCCCTTAGTTACAAACATTTAAGTTACACATTCCTACTTTCAACACGTTTTGAATGGGGACTTTGTCTTGTTTTTCACACTTTTGTGAAGGATCTAGTTTTTTTCTAAATTCACTATTTTATTTCTTTTTTTAAATCTCATCAAATTAATTAAATTATCAATATTTAATAGTACATAGCATGTTTACTTAAGGCAATGGGACTAGTTTACTTGTAACGTGCTGCTCCTCTGATAGCAGTTTACAAAACAAAATTTATTAATAATAAAAAAATAAATTAAATTAAATGTAATTTTGACAAGTTTTCTCTAAGTTGTGTTTATAAAAAAAATAACCTTCTTCTATGTAACAATTATTTATGCTTTCATATCTTCAATTTATATAACTTACTATTTTATTAATTACTTTATTTATTCAATCATTGGTTAGTTATTCCCTTAACCATAACAAAAACAATCAAACATAACCCCAAAATTGAAAATAGGTTATAGCATTATCAGATCTGTGTTTGTCACAGCTGATAGTTAAATCTTTGCTACATATATCTTGCTTTAACATTTGTGCGTACAGTTGATAACTACTGGGCGACTGGTCTTAGAAACACGGAATCTGTGTTCTACTCACAGAGACCATGCTTACAAGATTTGCCGCTGCGGCTTCAACTGACGCCATTTTGTTTCATCTTAAAACTACACTGACTCTTAATTTATTTTAAAACTAGGTTCATTCTTACCATGAAGTACTTTACCAGGAAGGGAAAGGACTCGAATCAACGAAACATAATAGTTGGCACTTTAAATTTACTCCTCCATTATGCAATTATTAAATTTACAAACACGAAAATTAAAACTTTGGCAAACCATATCTTAAACTTTAAACAGTCACGCATTCACTCATACAACAGATCTTAATTCTAACATATACAATTTAACATTTTATTTCTAATTAAATGCAGACTCTCTCTTTTATATTTAATTATTGAAATTTATCTACTTACGTACGTATATCTCTTTTTTAAACTTATGATTTTATAGTGCACTTTGAAACTTTACCAAACAAAAAGAAATGAATTTACGTTAATTATACTTATTATCTTTTATGAAAATTCTTTTAGAAAAAGTTTGTTAGTTCGTAAAAGTTTAGCCTCATTAGAACACTGAAGTTACCTCGTTTAGTTCTTTAGACATAGTTTACCTCGAAAGCACTTGTTCATTGTATAAATCACCCCCGCTTGTCGGCCATTATTGAGTTAACTACAAGCACGCACCTTCTCAAAACTTATAAAGTCGATTACTTCGACTTAAATCGTACGATTTTCACCATTTAACACTTTTCTGTAATATCACTGTCTCTACTACTGATTAAACATGTTTTACTTGTATTTCCCTTGGAAATACCGCAAAATTGTACTTCTTAAAACATTTTACTAGGACACTACCAATGCGTCTGATCGATGCGACGACTCTGCAACAAGTGAGGACAACGCTTACAACAAGTTTGACGATCTTATGCGCAGTGACGTCATATCGCGCGATCTATTTCCACCAATCATAGGCGTCTTCTTATTCTACTTTGTATGTTTTGTATACGTTTCGAGGCTAAATGTCTGTTTGAATATAAATTGCACCCGTCGCTGAGGCTATATTTTGATGACGTAATCTTTTTATGTTTAATACTTAACTGCTTTCTTTGTCTCTTAAAATTATAAAAAATTACTTGTTAAACAACTTTTTATGAATGAATTATTTTAAAATTGAGTTTGTCTCCATTCCCCTTTGGATTTATATGTTTATTAATTTTCAAAATAAATGTGATTTTTTAATTTAGGCTAATTCATCCAAAATTTACTATGTTCCTCCCTTTACGTTACACCCCTTATTACGTTATTAAATCCCTGTAACTCACATGTATTACATACTTCTGATTAGTTAAATGTTCAGATTTATCGAAGACTAGCAGATTTATCGTACCTGCCGCTTCGCTTGCAGATGCGATTAAATAAATACAGTAAAAGGACTATCGAGTAAATATTGTGCCTTACCATTTCACAATAAAAAATGATTTTAGATCCGAGTTCCATGGCCACAAAACGCACGGTAAGTTTCATACAAACCCAAAATTTTTTAAATAATTTTAAATTAAGAACCCCCTAAATATTTCCGTGATAAAAAGTAGCCTAGATTAATCTCTGAAGCCACTACATGCAAAAGAGAGTTTCGTCAAAATTGGTTCAGCCATTCCGGAGATTAGCCCGAACAAACAAGAAGAAGAATCTGAAATTGAACAGATTGGGGTAGATGAAGAAGAAACAAACAGTGAAACACCAACCAGACAGCCACAACAACAGCCAGACGACCACAGTCGGATATCCCGAAACCATCACAACCACAGCAGACCCAATCACTTTCTGATTACAAGTGGTTTTACATTGCTAAATATGGTAAGCAAAATACAATAAAGTGGTATTTAAGCTCCCGTCAAAATAACCACAGGATATTACCTCACAATATTTTGAAACACTTCCCTGGTGTAATAGGATTCAGCAAGGGGCGAACAAAATGAAACTTAAAACAAACAAAAAAATCATTATCTCCTTTGTAGACACAGGAAGGGCTTATATTAAGCCTGTTAAAACCTGCGCCTATAGGCTGAACTGTAAGAAATTTTTTCAACCACTTTTCAGTATAAATTTGAAAAAAAAACCCATGATGCACAGTTTTACAAAACGTAGGGCTATATGAATTTAAAACTACTTACTTATTGGACCTTGAAGATTTTCCTGAGCGTTAACTACAAGATTAAACAAACTGGCAGCAATGCCATTCTTGTGGCAATATTGTTCAACACTCTCCAGTATTAATTTCACAAGGTGGTTTCTTCGATCCATGTCAAGCTCTTCTGATTTCACCCTCCACTGTTCTCTTTTTGGATACAACAGGTTATAATCTGAATGTAAAAAACAGAGAAACGTAAATTGAATAATAATCACAGATCATTTGGCTAAATTCTAGTATACACCACCACACCATACCACAAGGCACAACAGCCTAAGTACAAAAAAAAAAAAAAAACTCTGGGACATTATTCTATGTTTAATTGTATTACTACAGCTGATATTACTGGGGTAAAAGTTACATTTTCTACACTCCACCATCCAACTGAAATTGTATTACTGAAAGTGTTACAGAATTGAATCTTTGTTTCAAGCAGCAACTGTTAGGATTGTTTTAGCGTGTGCATGCACAGATTCGTTTATATAAACAGCTGATAATATTTGTTGAAAAATAATAAACTGCAGCATGCATGCGGTTTAGTTCGGTATGTGTCTCTATAGTTAACCTTCTGTCCGGACCGATTTAACCCCCTCCTGTCCGCTCCTGCACTTGCCGAGCACTCATCTCCTCAGTACCTCCTGTCTGCCGCTGGTCTAAAATATATATAAACATATTCAGACAAATATTTTGAATTGTAATAGATATCTTCAATGCAAAATGTGCTGTTTTAACTGTCCTATTGCAAGGGTTTACAGAAACCTTTATATTTTCAAAACTATAAGAGTGATGTCTGATTGGAAGGCAGTTTTAGAAAATTCAAATCTTGACGAATCTAATGGTACCTTTATATTATTGTCAAAATATTTCTGCCGAGCGTAATAGCTTTACAGAAAACTACAATTTAAAATAAATGATTACATATAAAAATATGTTTTAGAAAAAAATTTTAAATACAAAAATTAAAGTTTAAATCATTTTCTTTCCAACGATTTTTGTTTGGTTGCGATTAGATGATTTTAGTGTCCCGTAATAAGTCGGTGTCCCAATGACGGAGAGGGTCCTCATCCAGACGAGGAACAAGGGTGCGGACAGAAGGTTAACCTCATTTGTGACTTTTAACGATGATATTGTTTTGCAAGAACCCAGTACTAGCATAAGTAGGCCTATAAAACGTAAAAAAACACATAAAAAAATAGAATATAAATGGAAAAATGATTTTGGACTAAATCCATCGGTACAATTAAAACTCTCCTGAAATGGATTATTTTTTGCTAAGACTCTGACGCAACTTACAGTGTGCAAACAAATGTTTATTATTTTTCTGCAATTCTGAAATAAAAACTCATGCCGTCCATCCCCTTCTTCAACACTGTAGGAAAATTTACAGGGGTATTTTTTTAAACGTATTTACTTTTTTTTGTGTTTAAAACATTTGATTATATAAATGAATAAAAAACATCAGAGTACAAGATAAATCAAAGCGAATAATAGACATAACATATAGAAAAGAAGTAAAATGAGAAAATTAGAAAAAACTCAGGCTGTGGACATAGTTCAGATTTCTAAATCCTAATACTTAAAAGGCTAAGGATGTAATGAACTTTAAAAGTTACACGTGTGGCAGGTACCTTGTATACAATAATTATAATTGTGTAAGATACTGTACATCAACAAAACAATTAAACAATGGAACGAAATAATTACAAAACTCAATTGACAGGCATAAAATATAATAAATATCTTCCCCTTTAACAACAAATTAAAAAATTTGTAAACAACATTTAAAATTTAAACGGAGGCAATTAAATATAAAACAGACAGATAGATTAAATAGCAAGGTTTCGGCAATGATGGAAGTAGTCACACCAAAGATAATTTTATATGGTTTTCATAAGTAAATATCTTTAAATTACAAATATTTAATAAATTTTATAGCATGACTAGTGGACACAGAAATGTGATGATAAGACATAGATTACTCAAGAAAATACTGGTGCATCAACCACTCCATTTAGTTGCCTAAATCTGTTTTTAAAAGACTTATGATTTTGTAACCTTATATAAATATTAATCAATAATTCACATTTACATTAAATACACTATACGATTTTCACACAAAGAATATGCTGAAGTGAGGATTCAGGTAATCAAGGATGGGGGGGGGGGGGGCTAGTTTAAGTAGAATGAGTTAGTTTGTTAGCGCAGTTTGAAATCTGCTCTGAGGGATTCTCTTGCGTTTACTTCCAGCTAAAAGTTTTGAAGATAAGTTTCCGCCAGCAGAGAGTGTGTAGTACGCTTCAGTTTTAATAAATGTATAAACCTAAAACATAGCCTATTTAATTCCGCTACCTTAACCACCTAATCGGAGGGATTCACACTGTCTACCTTTTTCGGACCATCCTGACATGACTGCGTCCGGGAACAATTATTAAAAGCACGGCATTAATCACATTCGTAAAACGACCTTTACGAAGGAATTTAATTTATAGCTAAACTTTCCTAGACTTTTAATGATTTTTTAAAAATATTTCTTTTCTTTAGGCCTGCTTTTAAAAGCTTCTCAGACCCAAAATACTTTTTCCTGACTTTCCAAGTACATAATTTATTTATAATAGTCCTTCAGACAAACTTTACATTTGTATAGCACTCGGTATCAAATTACAATACATTATTTATAAGTACAATAACACTCAAAAGGTGGATCACAGAAAAACTACAACTATATCATATGCACTGCAACAACAATAACAATTTGAAACAAGGAGGCTCCTAGACCACAGGGACCCACAAACTTCTCCACAGAGTAACACGATCCAGACAACATTAATTGTCTCAGTTTGTTTATAAAACATTTATAATCATTTCTATCCACTAAATCTGGTGGAAGCTTATTCATAAATAGTGTCTCAGCTTGCGAAGGTAGCTTACTAAATAAATTTAGTCTGTGTTGTTTTCCACGATAGTTACAAGCTAGTTTTAAGTTCTTATTTTGGACATGTTCATATTCAAATTTGAAATAAAAAAAATGTTTAAAATATATAACTACAAGGAAGAGTGAAGATTTTAAAGGATCATGCTTCTGTGCATGATTGAATTTTAGATCCTCCAATTATCCTAATGGTTTTCTTTTGGAGAACAAATACTCTAAAACTTACACCTCGGTCTCAATATGTTTCCAATTTTTAGTTACTTTACAGGGTGTTTATGAGATCGTAGGTCCTACAACCATTCTTTTTCATACAATTTGGGATTTATATATAAGCTCCATAGTTTTTAAAATAAGATATTGACTTAAAATACTTATTTTTTATTTAATGTTTTATACGTTCACCAAAAAGAAAGGCTTATATATATACTAGCTGGCCCGATCCGGCTTTGCACGGACAGACAAATCAAAGTTAAATGTATATTAAGGGTCTGCTCCAGTAAACGAGAAAGCAACAGGAAACGCACTTCCGGTATCACTGTATCCCTATCTAAACAGTGCAATTTCTTGCAGCTGAACGCTTTGACATTGCCTCATTTCAAACCATTTTATAAGTCTATCTTTTGTAATTGAGTGTTAGAAAAAAAACTGAATATTCTTTATAAATTTTCGGATCCGGCTTGCAAATTATTTTTCATTATTAATTTTGTATTGTGTTAGGAAAAAAATTCAAACTTTGTACTTACTAAATGTCAGTTACTTGACAAATGAAAGAAATTTAAAAAAATGTAAATTGCAAGACAGATGCGTATTGTGACTGTGCTTAAAATGAGACCTTGCAAACAATTTTATGATAAAAAGTAAACGAAATAAATAGTTTGAAATTTAACATTGCTCTTATGGGATAAACATCCGTTTTATTTTTACTGGAGCAGACCCTTATCAAAAAATATATTACACTATGTATTTCTTATCGGGATTTTTAGTAACTTTGACCCAGCAAACCCCCCCTAATATTTCCAATTTTTTGAAAGCCTTTCTTACCGAGCACCTAGGGTCCTAGAGGTAGCTACGTAAAAATGTCATTCCAATCCGTTCGGTGGTTTTGGAGAAATGATTTAGTAACTTTGACCCCCAAACCCCCTCTAAAATTTTGAATTTTTTGAAAACCTTTCTTAGCGAGCACCTATGGCCCTAGAGGAAGCTACATACCAAATTTCATTCCAATCCGTTTGGTGGTTTTTTTTTTTAGCAACTTTGACCCCCCAAACTCCCTAAAATTTCGAATGTTTTGAAAACCTTTCTTATCAGCACCTACCTCACTAGAGAAAGCTACATACCAAATTTCATTCCAATCCGTTCAGTAGTTTTAGAGATATCGTGATTTAATAACTTTGACCCCCCCAAACCACCCCTAAAATTTTGAATTTTTTGAAAACCTTTCTTAGTGAGCACCTATGGTCCTAGAGGAAGCTACATACCAAATTTCGTTCCAATCCGTTCCGTAGTTTTTGAGAAATTGTGATCATTGAGTCAGTGGATTTGGCTTTTATATATATAAGATTTATAATTTGTAATTTGTAAATATTTTGAAAACCGTTAGTGTACAAAAAACTTTGGAGATACAAAATGCTTCTGTTTTTTCATGGTCCTGTTAAATTCTAGGCAACCATAGAATTCATACTCATAGATTGAATAACTGATATGCTGTGATTTAATACAAATCTTAACCCATACTTGGCGTGTTACATCTGGGCTACCCAACCATTCAATAAACATTGGAGATGTTAAGAATATCTATAAGATGTCAATTATTTTGTTACAAAGTTAAAACTCACCGACTAGTAAATTTATTGCCAATACAAATTCCTTGACACGAAAACAAATTTCTCCACAAATTAAAATTTTTGTTGCTTCACTGTGATCTTTTTTATTGTACACCTGTAAACAGAAATGTGCATTAATTTCTTTAACCCTTTCAGTGTCAACATTAGGTTTCTGGGCAATTTGTGCAAAGATTTTTGTTTGTTAAAAGTAAAATACCAAAGTGGTCATTATTGCCTGCACATCATACATTAAAAAACACAAAACATACACACTCAAATGAATTGAAATATATTGCTTAAACTAGTAACAATAAATATAAAATTTGTCAACACCAACAAACTATAACTTGTTGTAACGTGCTCTGCGCAAAAAAAGTAGTTCATTTTAATAATTTCTAGGCGGGATCCGCCATCTTGTGACATTATCCCATGTCTATTACGTCTTAGAATGTCTAGAAAGATTTTAGCTCTAACGCCGGCTTTAGGCTAATTTTGGTTGTTGTAGACAATTACCAAGAAATTATGTTTTTAGTTTTACGTCGATAACTCGGTTATCCTTTGACCTACTGAAAATACAAAAAGAGCATTGTGTCTGTCGTTAAAAAGTAAAAATACTTTGTCTCTTGTAAATGTTTTTGTAAAGTTAACGGTTTTCAAGATATTCTACGTTAAAAATTTGTAACGGCCGCCATTTTGAAAATTATAAATATAAATTCTTTGTGTTTGGTACACTTGTTTATCATAACATATAAAATGCTTATTCCAAATTTGAACTCGATATCTTAACTATTTCCAGAGTTACAGTGAGTTTTTATAAAAAAACAAAATGGCGGATTACTTACAAACTAAGCCGAAATCGAAAAAATGTTATACTACATTTTCGACTTATTTTCATGTAGAATCTGAATCTGCATAGCCCGCTACGCTTTACTGAATCACCCCGTATAAACTTTTATGTTAATATAGGGTGTCCCATAAGTTAAGTGCCAAACTTTGGGGAATGGTTCTATGGGTCAAAATAAGAAAAAAAGTTCATATAAACACACACCCAAAAACGCTTCGTTTTCAAGATATCAGCCATTTTGTTTTTTTTTTGTACAAACTAATTCTTATCTAGAGAACGGTTAGACTGATTGAGTTCAAACTTGGCAAGAAGTTTAACCTAACAATGAAATATCTCATGAAAAATAAGCGATTAAATCAAATCATGAGTTTCAAAATGGCAGACATTTTCAAACAGCCACCATTTTGAAACTCATGATTGGATTTAATCGCTTATTTTTCTTGAGGTATATCATTGTTACAGTCAAACCGTTCTCTATATAAGAATTATTTTGTACAAAAAACAAATTGGCGGATATCTAGAAAACGAAGCGTTTTCGGGTCTGTGTTTATATGAACTTTTTTTCTTATTTTGACCCATACAACCATTCCCCGAAGTTTGGCACTTTATTTATGGGACACCCTGTATTTACCAAGGCGACAAATCAAATGCTAACAGATTATTAAAGACTCTGATATTTTCTCGGAAAGACACTTGGAATAGGGTAGGGTGGGATGGGCAGTAGCGCTTTTCTTAATATTTCTGGTACCAAAATTTAATTTAAACCACAGGAAAAGTTGTTTATAACTATAGACCCCAAAGTAAATAGATTTTTTCTATCACTCCGAATCAGCCTTACACCACATTAGTCCAAATTGCCGCAGTACGTACTTAGACTTTGAAGTAAATAATACCACTTGACATATAGCCTGTATTTAATTAGCATTTGGTTGTAGCTGTGTTCTTAATTATTAGTTATTGTTTGTTTAGTAATGTTTAATGTTTGTTATTGAATGTATTCTGCTGGAAAAACACAAGAGGTTTTTGCAACGCATTTCTCTGATTTCATTGCTAGTTTGAATGGCTTTCACAACGGTTTTTCTTGTGTGACTATACATGCAAATAATGTATCACACTATGATTTAAAGTTTGTGTTTCTTATTATTTATAGGTTAGGTTTATGACTGCTATTATACTTTGTATGTCATAATTTCAAGTTTCCACTTGATAACAAAAGTTGATAGAGAAAAAGTTGTGTTTTTAATATATAAGCAATGGCATACATAAAAAAACAATTAGTGATATTACAAGACAAACAGAACGCTCTTGAAAACAAGAATTATTTTACTTGACATGGTTGTAAATACAGATGTGTTTATCAAGGTTATAACATGTTACAATTATAAATAATATGGTTAATAGTCTTACAGAAACAGTCTTGATATCCAGACGATTTTCCGAAATAATTTTATAAACAGAAAATGCATCTCCCCATCTATCTTGTCCCACAGCGTGGAGCAATACATTATATAAAAGATAAGATAAAGTCTTTTGTATAAGAGAATTATTTGTCCAAGTTGTACCTAAAAAAATCAAAAAACAAAATTAAGTTCACAATAAAATTTACAAGTTTAAATTTGTTTAAGATTAGAATGTGTTTTATTATAGATAGGGATTAGTGAAACAATGATATATATCATGTCCCTTTGAAATACATGGTAGTAGAAGGAATGTGAAAAGAAAAATTAAGATCATGGCTAGTGACAAACAAATTTTACAAAAAAATTGGATTGCTTTTTACCTACATGTTTGATTTATACAATATAATTGAAAAGTAAAATGTAATTCATGAATAATTATGTAGGCATTCAATCAACAGGTTTATTCATAGTCTCAATCCCCCCCCCCCCCAAATTTTATTGATTTTTACCTACCTGTTTGATTTATCCAATCAAATTGAAAAGTAAAATGTAATTCATGAATAATTATGTAGGTATTAAATCAACACATTTATTCACAGTCTCATTTTCCCCCCAAATTTAATTGCTTTTTACCTACATGATTGATTTATCCAATCAAATTGAAAAGTAAAATGTAATTCATGAATAATTATGTAGGCATTCAATCAAACATTTATTTACAATCCCATTTCCCCCTCCCCAAAAATTTCATTGCTTTTTACATACCTGTTTGATTTATCCAATCAAATTGAAAAGTAAAATGTAATTCATGAATAATTATGTAGGTATTAAATCAACACATTTATTCACAGTCTCATTTCCTCCCAAATTTAATTGCTTTTTACATACATGTTTGATTTATCCAATCAACACGTTTATTCACAATCCTAATTTTTCCCCCCAAATTTGTTGATTTTTACCCACATGTTTGATTTATCCAATAAAATTGAAAAGTAAAATGTAAATCATGAATAATTATGTAGGCATACAATCCACACGTTTATTC
>JAGFPH010000228.1:120990-148937 GCA_018207615.1 Philaenus spumarius | reverse complement strand
AGAAGACACAGCAAACATATTTTCTTACTTGAGACAAATGTTAAATTTAAAATAGCTGTATCTCAGGTACTATTTGAGGTAAAGTAACGATTGAAATATGATAATGTTTCCTTCCCGACCCTAAGAAAAATAGGCTCTACACCATTACAATAAGTTACGCAGAGAGAAGATACAGCAAACATATTTTCTTACGTGAGACAAATGTTAAATTTAAAATAGCTGTATCTCAGATACTATTTGAGGTAAAGTAACGATTGAAATATGAGAATGTTTCCTTCCCGACCCTAAGAAAAATAGACTTTAAACCATTACAATAAGTTAGCAGGAGAGGAAATGCCGCTAACAAATAATTTTTTAAGGGAAATCATTGTTAATAAGAGTAAATGCCACAAACAGACTTTTCTGCAGACAGACTGTCCAAGAAAGAGTTTTTGTTTAAAGATATGTAAAACGTATAACCAGTCATTAACTTTTTCAATACCAAATTACTTATCAATGTAAAGGTTGATTTTCAACAATGAGTAAAAGCTATCGCCCCAACAAAAATGTTGAGTTCTAAAATAACTAATTTCCAAAAACTCTTTGGCGTAACGTGCTGTCGCTTGCCAGCCGTTTACAAACAAAATTTATTACAAAAAAATAAAAAAAAATAAAATAAATAAAATTTTGACAAGTTTTTTCTAAGTGAATTTAATAAAAAAAAAAAACAACCTTTTGCTGCGTAACAATTACTTGTAATCTCTTACTTTCAATTTGTATACTTTACTTTATTAATGTAATTACCAATTCAAATCTATAAAATACTACTCCCTTAACCACAACAAAAATAATCAAACATAACCCAAAAATTGTAAGCAGGTTATGTTATAGTCAGATCTGTGATTGTCACAGTTGACTAACAAATCTCTGTTACAGCTGATAACTACGGGGCAACTCGTCTTAGAAGCACGGAATCTGTGTTCTTCTCACAGAGACCTTGCCTCCAAAATTCATCACTGAGGTTTCAACTGACGCCATTTTGTACCTCTTAAAGCTACACTGATTCTATTATTATAACAAGGTTCAATTTACCATGAAGTACTTCTAGGAAGGGAAAGGACTCAAATTAAGAAAACATAATAGTTGGCATGAAGTTTTTAATGCCACATTTTAGATATCAAACATACAAACCTTATTAAAAAAAAAAAGATTGGCAAATCATGGCTGGTCTCAATAACTTTCAAACATTCATGCATTCACTCCAATTATTAATTTTACTAAATTTAAACATACAACAAATTAGAATATTAAAACTTTGAAATGCAGACTTAATTATAATTATATTATTTACTTACGTACGTGTTTGATTTATAGTGCACTTTGATAAAAGAAAGCTTACAACATTTTAAAATGATTTTAATTTAATTTTACCCTTATTTAAAAATTTTCCCCTTGAAGATCTTTATTTGTAGCACTTTAGCCTCACTTCGTTTATATCGGAAACATTGTTTCACGTGGCACCTATTTGCAAACGTCCGCCATTAGTTCATTTCAAGCCGGCACACCCTAACGAAATTTACAAAGTCAATTTACCTTGCTTTGCAACGTACGATTTACGCCATTCGACATTTTTTGTTTACTACACTGTCTACTAACTTTTGAACATACTTGAACAGTATTTAAACTCTAAACACCGCAAAAACTTATGCTTGTGAAATCATTTCACCACCAAACGATAAACAGGTCTATACTCTATGAGGTCTCAGCTACAAGTGGGCAAGGAGCGTAGCGTCGGCCAACTGCCTCATGTGATGATGACGTCATGTCACGTGGTCCCTTTCCACCAATCCTGGTCATTCTATTATTATAATACTGCATATAATCTTCCTGTTTCATTCCCGTTCCGAGGCTAAAGTCTTATTTCTTTCTGAAGTACAAACGTTGTATAGGCTATGATTTTGTGACGTGTCCCTTTATTTCAAAAAACATATCTAAATTCTTTATATCTTTTACTTATGATTTATTATATTATAATTACTTTTTTATAACTAAAATATTATGAAATTAAACTTGTCTGCATTCCCTCTTTGAATTTCTATGTTTATTATTTCTTTATAAAATACAATGTTTTAAATTAGGCTAATTCCAAAATTTACATAGCTACTCCCTTTACGTTATACTGCATGTCAAAAACATACCACCAATTTTATTCTTAGGTCCTATTTAGGCTGAGGAAAGAGATAATAACTTACCTGTTCTTTTAGTTCATTATTTGACCGATACTGAACTGGCACTTCAGGTATTTTATAGCTGCCACTGGTTAGAGAAGACTTTGATTTACTACTATCAACGGATGATCCTCTTCTTAGACTTTTAATATCTGGCAATAACTCACTGGTAGTTTTTTCGGTTGACAAATTCGAATCGTTAGATTCTGAATAAGAAATTGCACCGTTCGTAATTACATGGATATTATCCAATTGACTTTTATCAACATCATCTGTCTTTTTGGAATCTTGAAACGATGTGTCTCCGTAAAAAACTGGCAACTTTCCAATGGGTAATTTTTCCAGATGTATTTTATTTACAGTCTCTTCTGGCTCTTCCTCAGATTTATGAGATGAAGGCATATTGAAAGGAGATTGTTTCCCTGCCAAAGTATTTTTATTGCAGTCTAATATACTGAAAAAGTACATTAAAGTAAGTAAAAATTAACACAAAAAATACTAAATCATAAATTGATAAAATCTATTTTATTATTAGAGATGAACATCTGTAGTACAAAACTACAAGGAAAGGCTGGAAAGTAATGCACACATGCTTGTAAAACGCGAACGAAATGACTTTCAGAAGAGCGCCGGGTGGCAGTGGAAGTACCATTCCCAATCTATACGCATGCACAGTTTGCACTTGCGTTCATCCGGTGTATTTTGAGCAGCGAAAGTATGGAAACGTGTTCTAGTGCTATCTCAACACGAGTTAAACAGCGTGCTATTATCAAACTTTTAACTGCTGAAAAAGTGATCCCTATTCTGAGATTTGTCGTCGTTTAAAGGATGTTTATGGTGAAGATGCTGTTCATAGGTCTACGGTAAATCGATGGGTAATAAAATCCTGGAAAAGTCATAATTGTTGATGAAACACGCAGCGGACGTCGGATCACTGCCAGATGATAAACATCACAAACTCATCAACAATTTTGATTTAAAGTGACCGGCGAATCACTCAAAAGCGTATCGCAAACCATATTGGAATATCCAATGAACGCGTCAGCTTCATTATTGAACGTTGCGATACTGGTAAAATCTGTGCACGATGGGTATCATGCCGTCTCACAGACGAGAACAAACAGCGTCGATTGGAATGCTGCGAGCAACTTTTGACCAAGGAGATGACTTTCTTTTGAATATTGTGACGGGAGACGAGTGTCATGGGACCATCATTATGACCTGGAAGAGAAAAGACAGAGTTGCGCTTTAAGGCTAATTAAGACGGGACCTACAGTTTTACGTGGAATCCGAACCACAGCCAATGATGTCTGTTAAGAAACCATTTAGAAAATTATTTGGAGTCAATGGGAATTGAACCCGGAACTTTTCCATTGATGGTTGCCATGACGATTGATAAAGCTTTCACGCCTTAACAACCACGGCCATCGTGGCTTAGATAGAAAAGACAGAGTGCTGAGTATCAAAATCCGTTTTCTCCTCCGGTGAAAAAGTTCAAAACACAACCATCCGCAAAAAAAACTTCTTTTGACGGTGATTTGGGATGCTCACCGAGTTTATGTGCATCTGGAACGAGGCGCAACGGTAAATTCTTCTCTCTTCTAGATAGGTCTCTACTCCAAACCACCTTCGACGTCGTGTTTGGAGGCAGCCTGGTGCCAATAATCTTGTTACTTGACATGCCTCGTGCGCGCGCTGAAGAGGCTCTGCGAAACCTGAAGTTTGAACCAATTCCTCATCCTCTTTACTCCCGCGATCTTGCGATTTAAATTTTTTTTCTCTACTCAAGAGGGATTTCAAGGGTAATCATACACCTCGGATGATGAGATGAAAGCAGCTATCATGTCTTGTATTTGAGAGAAGTCGGAAGAATTTCTCAGTGACGGAATGAAAAAAACTTGTTACACGTTGGGAAAAATGTGTTAGTCTTAAGGGTGACTATGTTGAAAAATGAATATATGATTTTGAAGCTTAAGAATTGTGCTTTATTGTACTTTTAGCCTATCCTCGTAGTTCAGCAAAGTACCCCAACTCGGTCAAGGAGAGCAGTATGGCAAAAATATGAGATAAAAAAGCCATATTCGACAGAAGTACTTTAAAAAGATCCTATACCAAGTTTGATTAAATTCTAAGGAAAAAACAGCAAATTTTAGTTTTTCGGAAATTTGTAGTTATCTCGACTAATAGGTCAACTTATTGTGTGTTAAATTTGATGCTCGATATACTTTTGGTTTAGGGTATTTTAACTGTAAAAAAATAACATGGCGTATTATTTCTTTAATTTTAATTACATTTGATTAAAATTGATTTAAATACCGACAGAACTACTAGAAAAATAATTTATGCATAGATAAATATCGATTTAAAGAAATTTGAATGCATTTTTAAATTTAAAAAATCATAAAATAAAGAAATTGGTAACAATTACGTAAATCTTGAATTCAGTTCTATTGATGAACTAGCGGGTAAAGAATTGGACTCGTACGATGTAGATCGTAGGTTCAACTATATAATTTTAATTTTTCATCACTTTAAAAATTAATTTAATTTAAAGTATATTCTTATTATAAAATTATTAATAATGAAATCACCATTTAAAAACATAATAGGCCTTAAAAATAATTTAAAAAATTATAGGTTCATAAATGGACATGAATTAAACTTAAACTAACAAATATAATTTTATTCAACGGTAAACATTTATTATTACAAAAACAATGCAGCCTTTGAACAAAGAGATCTTTAAATAATTCACCAATTCAGTAGTGGAGCTTGTTGTTGGGAGATGGACAAAATTCCAAACTAACTGTCATAAAAGAAACTATTGGTGACCTAAAAAAATAAAAGTACCAAAAAGTGTTAAATTGTGGGTACGAGCTAGGGACTTTGCTTCACATTGTTTGACGGTTCAGTTCTACTTTCCTCATATTTACATTAATGGTTTAAGAAATAGTGTAGCTCTCTATTGGCTTTTCATTTTAAAACAAGAATTGACATATATACTCTCAAACATTGAGAATATTATATTTTGTGTAAAACAACAATGGTAAATTAAACAAAATTTTGTACAGAAACATTTTTTTTTAGCCTGCTACAAAAATAAACTAAATTAAAGTAATTATGTTAGGGCAAAAAAGACGTAGATTTCTTATTAATTTAGAAGTTCATCTGATCTTATAATGTTTATTTTCTCAATTAAAAGTTGCATGAATCTATGATTTTAAGTATTTATTTTTAACTATTTTTCTTAGAAATGTTATTTTTTCTTGACCTTGACCAAAATTCCCTGACTTACCCCTGATTTTTCCAGAAAAGTAAAATTCCCTGACTTTTCCAGGTTTTCCCTGTTGCTAGACACCCTGTTCCTATATTAGGCGAATTAAAAAAAAAAAAAACTGCCTGCAAAACGCCCCAAAATATCCTGTCATTCTGGGAAGTTTGGGGGTTAAGTAATGGTACTAGCCTATATATTATGTTAACGGATTGGAAACATACTGAGGCAGGTAACTGAAGATTTCAGGCTTTGTTACTTTTTGGTTGGCAGTGCAGGTCAGGTTGTGAATACTGTCATTAAGGTCATTTGCTTATGTTATGATTAATACATTTATTAGGAAGAAATTATAAAATATGTGTATAGAGGGGAGCAAGGGGGTTGGCATGCAACGGGTAGTTCGCTGGTGATATTTCATAAAAATCCTACATACCTCATAACTGTGTAGGTGGTATAAAGTGACAGAACATCATCATTAACCTCTTCATTGTCTAAAATTGTTGGCGATGTTTGATGTTTTCCACTTTCTTCTGTTTGGAATGGGTTCAACATATCTTCTCCTTGGTCTAAAACCCTGCTATTCTCAGACAATTTTAAGTCGTCATCAAGGCAACTAATCCTATCAAATGAATTGGTATTTTTTGTAGGGTTTCTTTCTAAACCCGTTGACTTATGGCATACTGAAGTTTTATTTTTTGTTTCAACTTTTCCAGGTAAATTTGGTTTCCTAAATTCATTATTTTCACTTTGTACTGTCAATTTAGATACGGAATTGAACGGTTTTACAAACCTTTGTTCTTCACTCGTTTCCTTACTTGTACTTTGAGATATTTTTTTGTCCGAATCTAAATTGTCATTTAAAGATGGATTCGTATCGTTCTTTTGCCAGTCTTTTTGATTTACTTTATTCATTGCTGAGTCATTTGTGTCATTTTTATCAACAATTTTAACTGAGTTATCACTATTTTTTAAAATGATCGATTTAGTTTTATTGTTTCTGAACTTTTGTCTAAACAATATTGAACTATAATCGGTATTCGAAGGTGTAAATTCTCTTTGAATATCATTTTTGTCTTTATGTATAATATTTTGATTAAAATTGTAACTAGTTTCTTCATTTGTATGAAAAAGAGTTTCATTTGCTTTTATTTCATAATTACTAGCCTGGTTTGTACCATCCGAAATGTTTAGACGGGAATGGCTTTTTGTTGTTTCTACACTCACAGGTTTCTTTTTACTTAAATTAGTCTTTGACTTGAGATTTAAATTTTCGTCAGTCATTTCATCGACCAATTCATTTCTTTCAGAGTATTTTAGTGTTTCTTCTTCTTTAGTACATAACTGTTTATTAATGATTTCATTCTTTGAACCTATATTCTCAGATAAATTACCTACTCTGAGATCTTTTGTCAAAGGCTTTTGAAAAACAAAAGATTCGTCTGACGATTCATCGGAATCAGAACTTGACGATTCATCGGAATCAGAACTTGAAGATTCAACCGGTTTAATTTCTTTTTCAGAATGTTCTGCGTCACTACTATTGTTATCACTCTCTTCAGAATTTTCAGATGTACGATTTAGTTTGTGAGATTCTATAGTATTTTTAGAAGTTTCATGTTCATCAAAGTCGGATTTCTTATCAGATAATTCACTTTCACTAATTGATTCTGAATCACTATGTTTTTCACTATATTCTATTTCACTTTTAGATTGTTCTTCACGACTATTATTTTCATCATCGCTATCACTTTTCAGTCCCCAATAATTTATCCTAGATTTAGAACTCTTATTAATATCCATCTGACTAGAATTCTTATTAATATCCATCTGACGAAATCTAAAGTTTGTTTTATAATGTTCATCTTCATTACTATAGTCAGATTCCACGCTATCAGAATTATCTTTGTTTTCGAGATTAATCATTTCATCCGATTCGTCAGATGACACCGATTCTGCTGAATTTTTTCTGCTGATGAATTTACTTGTACTTCGCGTGTGTTTCATAATATCTTTCCAACTTGATGTACTCTTGAATTTCTCCTCCGAGCAAGAGGAGGAGTTAACTTCATCTGGAGTTAGACGGACTAAATTCACTCGAGCAGGACTCTTGAGTTTATTGTCTTCCAAATTTTCAAGACACTTTGTTTTTCTATTTCCAGTTGAAGGACACAAAGTTTTTTTCGAAGTTTGAGTTATAACATCACTTATTTCTTCCATACTTGGAGTCAACTGAGAATTTTTACCTAAAAATAAAAAATACATTATTTATTATACACTTTTAATTTTAAGAGTTTTAAAATATTGAAGGTTGAATGTTATATTTACTTAAGTACTGCATATGCAAGGTTAATTTTTCATAAACTATTGGAGTTTTCCTACTTGACCTTTTATTGATTAACTCTGTTCTGCAACATCCAGATATGCCTTAATTAATTATAAGGAGAAAACCATTTGATCTGGAATTGTTCTGAAGAGAGCAAGCATTTTTTTTTTATATTGACAAATAAAATTATATCTGTTTATTATTTGTACCAGTTGCAAATGTAGGTAAAAAAAAACTTTGAAAACTGACATTATTTACAAAAACTCAGAACGTTTTCTTAGTATGGTTCTATTCAAAACATGGAAATAAATAAAATCAAATTAAATTAACAACACTCGAATCTACAGTATTTCCTCTTTTTATATCTTGATTGAGTATTAGCACATAAACATCTTGTTTGTATTTTTCTTGTCTGCCCCTCGCGTACTTGGGCCGGGCTTGTTAAGACACATCGGGCGTTGCTTGTTGGTGTTTTACTACTGCTTTACCCCCGGGGTACAGATCATCTCGAACATTTGCCTGACAAGACTAAGCCTAAAATCCAAAATTCAACCTATAATGTTGCTTAAACATGTTAAAAATTCATTGAGGATGATTATATCTACCACATAGACAAACAAATTGCTCTACAACTTGTTTGATTTTTTTCCCAAGTTGTTGAACGAGTTCTAGCCTCAAATAAATTTACGTCTGGGCCCGCAAAGTTTTAGAGCTGATTTTGACAAATGACACGTTTTTATCCGCAGCAATGAAGTTAAGAGGTATTTTCACAGACTATTACGCACCATCTACATTTGACTTCTCCATCCACGGGGAAATCCCTCAACTCTATATTTTCTACAACATTCACTTTTGAGTTGCACTATTTTTGTCGCTCGCAAACACAGCTGTATAAAACAATCTTCCAAAAAATGTTATAAAAGAAATATTCCGGAACGGCAGTTCTCATTTAACACTTAACACCAAGAGCGTTCTACAACAGCATTTCTCCTTTTATATTTTACCTTACTTGTTTAAAAGTTAAAAGCCAACAGGACAAGAACCATTTAGATCTAAAATTAAGTGTTCTATAGTCACATACCCGATAAAAATGCATCAGTATTGCTAAACCTAGAATATGTATATTTAAAATTCCAGAAAAAAGTCAATTATGATTTAATACTTGTGTGTGGACTACACAAAATGATTTTATTGATCTGTCAGGAAATGTTGCAAAGACAACTCTTGAATAAAGTGAAACTATAATGTAAGAAACTACCTACTCATACACAGATAATAACAAAAGAGCTGAACTAGGCCATTCATTTTCATACATATGCATACCAAACGGAACTAAAATTATCTTGCATAAAACTCACAACTATTATTTTTGTTTTCTTTTTGTCTGATATTTTATTTTTCAAGATACAATCAATTGAACTGTTATGAATAAAAAAGAGCATCTAAAATACTAATAGGCCACCCTAAACAATATAAAATTCAAACTAGGCCTACCTTAGACTGAAAAGACTAGTAAAAATTGTTTCAAAACACGCAATACTATAACTTGTTTATAATAACCTTCCTTATTATCAAACAGAAAGAAAATTAGGCTTAGCCAATTCTTGTTAGGTGAAACAGTGTTTAAAATCAGTTGGGTCTAATAACATCAATCAGCAATTAAGTTATTTTTATTAGCGAATTTCCATAGGAAAAAATGAGCTATTGCAGTGACCCTTATGGTAAGACCTATGGTCAAGAGTAGCAAATGAGCACCGATCATGGTCCCCAGAACACATTTTGGGGTGTCATTAAAAATCATATATATATATATATATATATATGTACTAGCTGACCCGGCAATGCTTCGCTATTGCATAATTATTTTGTTGAAATAAATGCAACAAATGATGGTAATTTTGTGCATCGTAAGGATATGAATCGTAGGTTCTAAACCATGTCATTTATACCACTTCATAGCTGTACACCATTTACATGTCGTCATATTACCTAGTTCAACTGTTTTGTCTTTGTGATAATCGGTGTTGCAGTTGTAGTGAAACCCTGACACTGATTTTTCAGACCATGGAAACACCTTCATGTGACATCTTTTAGAACTGTATTTTTGAACGGCAGCCATTTTGACCTGGGGATTTTGTTGATTGTACTTTTTGGAAGCCTCACGATGCACGGCAGGATTTTTTTTATTGTATCTTTTGACAGCCTCGCGATTTACGGCGGTATTTTTTGCATTGTATCTTTTGACAGACTCCCTATGTGCTTTAGCACGATTAGTATTAGAAAAATGTTTTTGCCATATTTCCCACGTTTCTGGGTGGTTTGAACAATGGAACAATGATCTGACTCAACAGTATCAGATGACAAACACGGTTCTGTAGACGGAGACTGAGAGTTTTGGAGATCATTGTCTGAAAGCTGCCCAATTTCCCCAATATTATCCTCCGCAATATAATTGGGAATTGGAGTATCAGGAATAGAAAGGGTTTAGAGAAATGAGAACATCAAAATGATAAGCCCAACTGATGCACCAGTGTCTTGTGGTCAGTGAGTAGGAAAGTGAAAGTGAGGGAGGAGCGGGAGGGGCAAGGTACAGTTATTTGTGCCAGGTTTCTTGCTCCAAGGCTATATACATTTTAAGAAATCGTGATCAGTCTATAGGTAACAAAATAAAAAATCCAATTTACCAATATTTTAAACCCTTCAAAACAATTTCGTTAGACTTATAACCATACAATATTTTGTTTAATTGGAATATCTATCTCATAAATAGTATATATTGTTTGAGATTTCACCATGTTTAGACAAATCGTTCATTAGATATGATGATAAATATATAGATCTGGCCAGCAAAATATATAGATAGGTACCCCGATCCGGAATTGCATGGATTGATAGAGAAATTAAAGTTAAATGTATATTAACCAAAAAAATATATCAATAAATATATTATACTATGCATTTTTATGGGAATTTTTAATAACTTTGACCCACAAACCCACTAAAACTTCGAATTTTTTTCTAAGCGAGCACCTATGGCTCTACAGGAAGCTACATACCAAATTTCATTCCAATCCGTTTGGTAGTTTTTGAGAGATCGTGATTTAGTAAATTTGACAAACCCAAACCCCCCCAGGATTTCAAATTTTTTGAAACCCTTTCTTAGCCAGCACCTACGGCCCTAGATGAAGCTACATACCAAATTTCATTCCAATCCGTTCAGTAGTTTTAGAGAAATCGTTATTTAGTAACGTTGACCCCCCCCAACCACCCTAAAATTTCGTTGTAGTTTTGAAGAAATCGTGATTTAGTAACTTTAACCCCCAAATCCCCCTAAAATTTAGAATTTTTTTAAACCCTTTCTTAGCGAGCATTTATGGCCCTAGAGGAAGCTACATACCAAATTTAATTCCAATCCGTTTGGTAGTTTTAGATAAATCGTGATTTAGTAAATTTGATCACCCCAAACCCCCCTAAAATTTTGAATTTTTTTAAACCTTTTCTTAGCGAGCACCTTTGGCCCTAGAGGAAGCTACACACCAAATTTCCTTCCAATCCGTTTGGTAGTTTTGAAGAAATCGTGATTTAGTAACTTTGACCCACAAACCCCCCCTAAGATTTCAAATTTTTTAAAACCCTTTCTTAGCCATCACCTACGGCCCTAGATGAAGCTACATACTAAATTTCATTCCAATCCGTTCATTAGTTTTAGAGAAATCGTGATTTAGTAACTTCGCCCCCCCCCCCAAACCCTCTAAAATTTTGAATTTTTTGGAAACCTTTCTTAGTTAGCACTTATGGCCCTAGAGGAAGCTACATACCAAATTTCGTTCCATTTCGTTTGGTAGTTTTTGAGATTTTGTGAAGAGTCGGTGAGTGGTATTTGGCTTTTATATATATAGATATGCGGCCGCATTTTAAGTCTGATTTGGTTCAAATTTGCTACTCATGTTGGTTGTCTACGTCCGTCGCTTGGACGAGTTCGTTAGCCAAAAAAATCCAACAACCGGAAGCACATTTTTTGACCAGAAGTAACTATTTTTTTAGATTTTTCCTACGACGATGAATTTTTTTAGAGTTTTTTCTAAAAATATAAATGTAGGATGTTATTCTGCAAATTTTGTTTTTTTTTACGCGACCTTATAGCTTGGCTGGTTCTCCCAAAACCTAAAATACCATAGAAGTACCCGGTTCAAAGTCATGCGGTGGATTTTACCATGGGGTTGGCGTTAAAGATACTCCCAGTACGGGAGTTGGCGTGCATTGTGTATTGAAAATACTCCCAATATGCGGAATCGCGTGCGAAGCATTTTGCACCTATTCAGCACCGTTGTGAAAATACCCGAGAAAACTGAATTTAAAGTTTGACATTGTCACATTTTTTTAAAGCCGCTACTTAATTAGTAATAGATGTTTAAGTTGTTGGAAAAAGGTTCTAGTTTTGATTTTTAATTTAATATTGTACATACAATAGGGCTATTATTTTTGGTTCGGAGGCATTTCGGATAACCAGGGTTTCACTGTGTTTCTATCTTCATTTATTATCTCAATAAACATATTTCAAGGTTGACTTAAAGCATTGTTATTTATTTGACATTATTTAACAAACCTGGAATAACACACTGAGTACCCTTCAGTACAACGAACTCAACCCCACAAGCTTGATAAAGACAAGGCCGTAGCCAGGAACTTTTCGGGTGGGGGGGGGATCAGGTCAGGACAGGAGATTTGAATTTAAACCCTTTTAACACGTTCACTGCTAAGGACGCACATGTGAGCTTGACACTGAACACTATGAGAAGCGGCCGATGCACAGTGCTTCGCACTCCAATCCGAATACTGGGACTATTTTCAATACACAGTGCATTGCGTCAGGGCTATAGAATACAAGGGCTGGTCCACTTCTGTGATGTTGTCGCTCGCCGACTGTTCCAACCTTCCTCTCCCCCCCCCCCCCTCCTATGAGACGTCACTCTGGTACCATGACAAGCCGTGTAAGCACGGTTCGCCTTAGCTCTCACGTGTTATTTGATATAACGTTGCAGATGATAATTCTTTAAAAAAATATGCAATACACACAACCATCTAAATTATATGTTTACCAAATTTGGTTAATATTGAGTACAGTAGAGTCCCGCTTATCCGCCCTTCGCTAATCCGACCTTCCGTTTTATCCGACCTTGACTAAAGAAAAATAATTTTACTAATTTAAAAGTTTGGTTGCGAAACTGAGTGTACAATAATGCCGTGCACCACTTTCTTATTACCAGACTTTAAGCAGCTGGTCGCTTTCTCGCCAAGGTCAACGAATTACCCCACCCTTCTACCTACAGTACTTTGTGCCTTAATTCCCGCCATTCTGTACAGCGCACTACTAGCACAGTATCAATTTAGACTTGAATAAGAGTTGACGTTAAAGTGAATTTTGTTTCATGTTCTTTTACGTAAAGTTAGAGTTTATATTGTGACTGTAAATAGTATTTTTATTTCGTTATTTCTAGAATTTAAAGTGTATTCCGTTTCAGTGCGTTTCGTGTTCATTTACGTAAAATTAGAGTTTATTTTATTACTGTACTGTATTGTATTTTTTACTCCAAATATTTTTATTTCGCTATTTCTAGACTAAGTGCATTCTGTGTATGTGTGTTTCGTGTCGTTTTACGTAAAATTTTAGTGTATTTTATTACTGTACTGTATTTGTTACACCAAATATTTTATCTCGCTATTTCTAGACTTTAAAGTGCATTAATGTTTTTGTTTGTTTCGTGTCGTTTTACGTAAAATTTTAGTTTATTTTATTACTGTACTGTATTTGTTACACCAAATATTTTATCTCGCTATTTCTAGACTTTAAAGTGCATTCTGTTTTTGTTTGTTTTGTGTCGGTTTACAGTAAATACTGTATTTTTATTTTGCTGTAACCTTAAAGAGTTTTAATGGCTTCTAAAAGAAAAAAAGTAACTGTTTCAATGGAAGAAAAACTTAAAGCGTTAAAAAGATTAGACAATGGTGAAACTTTATTGAAAGTAGCGCAATATTATAATGTCGGGAAAACAACTGTTGGAGATTGGAAGAGGAACCGGATTGAAATTGAAAAGTGGTGTTGTGGACGAGCGACAGCAAATGCTTTAGAAGACAGGAAAACAATGAAAAAGTGTGAGTACGAAAACGTGAGTGAAGCTCTATTCCTCTGGTTCACTCAACATAGAGACAAAGGTGTCCCAATAACAGGGCCGATTTTACAGGGAAAAGCAATAAAATTCCGAAATGAATTCAACGAAGGTGACCCTAGTTTTACAGCGAGTGTAGGCTGGCTCGATAGGTGGAAGAAAAGGTATGGAATACGCCAACTTAATATCTGCGGGGAGAAGCTTTCAGCCCATACTGAAGCTGTCCAAGCGTTCAAAGAACGGTTTCATACACTTTTGGATAATGAGAACTTATCCGGTGAACAGATTTTTAACTGTGACGAGACTGGCCTAAATTATAAAATGTTACCGTCAAAGACACTTGCATCCAAGGCTGAAGCAGCAGCGCCTGGTCACAAACGCAGTAAGGAAAGAGTAACCATTCTGGCATGCAGTAATGCAACGGCCAATATGAAAATGAAACTGGTTATGATAGGCAAGTCAAAAAATCCAAGAGCATTCAAACATTTTTCTAAAAATGCTTTACCAGTCAGTTATTACAACCAGAAAAGTGCATGGATGACTGCAGAGATTTTTAAAGAGTGGTTTTTTACCGAATTCGTACCACAAACTGAAAAGTTTTTGAAAAATAATAACTTGCCTCGAAAAGCAGTTTTGATCCTTGACAATTGTCCTTCCCACCCTAACGAGGACGAACTTCAAGACGGAGATATAAAGGCCATGTTTTTGCCTCCTAACGTCACATCCATTTGCCAGCCTATGGACCAGGGTACTTTAGAGAACCTAAAGAGAAATTACCGACGAAACCTACTTTCATCTTTAATAGATGCTATGGACCAAGGGGAAGACATGGTCGAGAAACTGCGGCATCTGAATTTGAAGGACGTTGCTTATTACGTGGCTCAATCTTGGGAAAGTGTTGGGGCAAACACGATTGCTAAGTCTTGGAAAGTTTTGCTACAAGAAGACAAGGGAGACGAATCTGTGGATAGTGGTGAACTTCAGCAGAATGACCAAGAAAATGTAAGCTTACTTTCTTTATTACAAAAAATGCCAGGATGTGCTGACGGAACAGAGAATGACATAAGTGAATGGATGTCTCAAGATGAAGAATTTGAAGTGACGGATGATGACATTATAAAAATAGTCAAAGAGAAAGACACGGAAGAAGAGCAATTAGTGATGGAGGAAAGTGTGGAAAGGATCTCTCATACTGAGGGTCACAAGGCTCTAGAAATAACTTTAAAATACCTGGAGCAGCTGGAGGAAACTTCAACAACAGATATTTTATTGATAAAGAGATTTAGAGATCTAGCGGCGAGAAAACGTCAAGCAGTTGGTACACAAAAAACTATTACAAACTTTTTCCGCCAAGTTTAATGATTTGACATTCTATACTGTACTGTAATACTAATCTGTTTGCTGTTTTATGTGTTATTGTACTACATTTAGTACAGTTACAATTCATATAATGTAAATCATAGTTTTTAATGTATATTAAATTCAATTCATTACTTTTACACCGTGTTTCAATGGTTTTCCGTGTAATCCGACTTTCCCGCTAATTCGACCGGGCTGCGGCCGGTTTAGGTCGGATTAGCGAGACTCTACTGTAATTATTTTGTTCAGTAGGCCTACAAGTGTTTAAAGAAGGTATATAATTCCGCAAGATTTTCGCCTTTTGACGCATATTTAAGGCTAATTTTCTCGAAGAGGCATTCCACAAATTTCTTTAAAAAATTATACAAAACACACACAACCACCAAAGTTATTTAGCGAATTTGGTTAATATTGAGCAATTATTTTTTCAGTACAAGTGTTTAAAGGAATTATTAAATTCCTCGAGATTTTCGCATTTTGGTGCATATTCAAGGCTAATTTTCTCGAAGAGGCAGTCCATGAATTTCTTTAAAAGGTTATACAATACCTAAATTATATGTTTAGCAAGTTTGGTGAATATTGAGCAATTATTTTGCTCACTACACGTTTTTAAAGAAGGTATATAATTCCGCGAAATTTTCGCCTTTTGACGCATATTTAAGGCTAATTTTCTCGAAGAGGCATTCCACGAATTTCTTTAAAAAATTATATAATACACACAATTACCTAAATTATATGTTTAGCAAGGTATTTATTTATTTAATGTTACGTTGCAGACGAGATTACTTTATGAAATGTTACCAAGATTATCAAGTAGGCTAATACTGTCTGCAGCGTTACTTGAATATTCCAAGAAACACATTTACTAACAAAATACATTAAAACAAACATTTTCAGAATGATGAGATATAAATAAATAAATGTATAATATATAAATAATAATAAGATTTAAACTTAGAGTAGGTACCGGTTATAATTGATAACTCAAAATTTAAAAATAACAAATTTTAAGTAATCAGTTTCAAATTAAAATAAACATTAAAAAATATTATTTATTTAATGTAAGAGTTGCAAGCCAGATTACTTTATGTTAAAAAGTTACCAAGATCCTCAAGTAATTTCTTCTGCAGCTTTAAGTTAAAATGTTTAAAAAAAAATCTTTACTAGCAAAATGCACTTAGAATTGTCAGAATAATTAGATATAAATAAATATATAATATACAAATAATTATAATCAAATTTAAACCTAGAGTAATAAAATTATTGATGACAAAAATAAAACATAATCTTAAGTTAAACTTCTAGACTAAATTAAATTGCTCAGTATCAATTTAAATTTAAATAGTTCAATTGTTTAAATTCAACTATTAAATTAACTATTCCCTAAGGCCTAGGAAAGGAAAATTTCTATAAAACAGTATTTTTTAAATATTTTATTTCAGCAGTAATTATTATGTCATGTGCATATCTGCATATAAGCTAGGCCTACTCATTATGTGTAAGTATTTATAACTTGTATGTGTTTTATTTTATAAGTAGTACACATGTTTTATTAAACTGCAGTATGACATTCAAGTTTTGGTGGTTTATTATAATAAGTACAACTATTTTCAATAATGTGGCACATTTTTTTAAATTTCGTATTTAGTTTTCAGAAATGTTTCAGAGAATCAAATTAAAAGTATGCTAACATTATGTGCATGTAACAAACAAAAGTATGCTAACACTACATCGGTTTATTACCTACGAATTAGTTAGTTTCATTGTAACCCTGTCTTCTGCTTATATCTTTAGACTAATTATTGTTTACAGTCAACTTATTGCTTTGTGTAGTGTCAATACTAAAACTAAAGAAGAGAGCATCATAAAAATGTTACAGCTTTGCTAAGAAATTGAAATTATTGTAGCAGAAATACTTATAATAAGCGTTGGGAATGGAGCAGGTGTTACCACCGTGACGTCATCACAGTGGCAGTGGCGGGAACGCTATCCTTGGCGGACTGGTCCAGCCCTTGTATTCTATAGCCCTGGCATTGCGTGCTTTGCACCCCTACCCCCGTATTGGCAGTATTTTCAATACACAATGCATTGCGTGCTTCGCATGCCAACCTGCATATTGGGAGTGTTTTTAATACGCAGTGCATTGCATGCTTCGCCCACCTATTTTAAGCCTATGTGCTATGGACACACATGTGCGTCCGCTTTAAAATATTAATGATTATTACGTAGTAGAAATGTTCAGAAATACAAAATAAAGTAATTTCTACTTATTTAGGACATAAATATAAAAATTCAGCTCCTTGCATAGGAAATACAAAATTTGCGTAGCAGTGAACGTGTTAAACAACAATTTCCATGCTTATTTTTAAAATTTTGATATAGTTACCCCTGTAAAATATTATAGGATGTAAGGATGATGAATGATTTTGTTTTGTTAAAGTAAAGGATTTTTGTTGAACCTTCATAGTTTTCTTATTTAATAGATCACATCAAGCTTACAAGAGAGTAAGCCTGAAACCTACTGCATCCATGTGTATTGTACGTTGTAGTTTAATCTAGCAAGTCTAAATATCAGTATGCATGCAATGAACAATGAGGTAAAATATGTTGCTGGATCCTCTGTTGTGCTGTCTAATTTATAATTTAACTTGCAATTTTCAAACCTAGTATTAATTTTTACTAGGGATGGGTCGATTCTCAAATTTATCGATTCCGATACCGATTCCAAGAAATCAATTCCCGATTCTTAATTACCATAATTCATTAAAAAAAGTATACATTTTTTTCACTATACTGCACCGAAAAAGCTGTTTTCTATACCTGTGCACATAGACGTAGAAAACACAGACACGCACGTCCTTATTTTCTGTGCACAATACTGTAAAATCAGCTGTGTAGAGATCAGTAAATTTATTGTTCTCCAGCTGATTTTATAAATAAGAACAAACGTATCAGCTTTAAGTAAACAGCTGATTTTACCATTCTCCAGCTTATTTTACTAATAATAATAAACATCAGTTTTATGTAAACAGTTGATTGATTTTGTCAATGGAAATGTAACAGAAGAATCAAACAAGTTTAATAGGTTTTTTTTTATATAAAAAGATGTTTTGATTAAAAATATGATTCTTTTTCCGTGTAGTATAATGATAAATATACAAATAATTCTATTTGTTTTAGGTCGGGTAAAACATCTTGGACATTTTTGGGCTTACGTTACCCGTGATTTATGATTTTTGTAGGAGTCCCGACGGAATGATGCCTTTGTTTTACTTGTCATTAATTCCAGAAAATAGCTACATTTAATTTCCACTTTTTCTGAATTTTACAACTGTCATCTAAATTACATTTTCGCGGACCTTAGCCGTTTTAATTTAAATTAAGGTTTACGCCGGCGTTTTATAAAATTAGCGCTAGTAATATTCGGCATCGTATTTTTTTGACGACATTCGTCATTTTATTTTGAATAATATTTCACCAATGGTAGTTCATGTTCATAAAATTGGCACAATTGTATTTGGGCATCGATTTTTTGCGTGCATTCACTGTGGTACTTAAATTATGTTTTAACGCTATTGTATTTAACACATTGTTTTTATTAAATTGGACTAGGTTAATTGTATTTGGATAAAAATTTCTTATTCGGACATTCCATTGTTCTCGGGAGTAGGTTTATTCCCGGACATTCGCTGTTGTACAATTGCGATCGAATGCAGGCGTTTTATAAAATTATCGCTAATATTATCGCATACTTTTGCGGACATTCGTCATTTTATTTTAAATAATATTTCACCAATGGCATAAATTTGGCCATCGATTTTTTTGCGGACATTCATTGTGGTACTTAAATTATGTTTTTTAACTGATATTTCTTACATTTTGCCTTATTGTATTCGGGTTTCGTCATCTTTCGTGAAAACTCACTGTGGTATATTAAATTACGTTTTAACGCCAATATTTCATGAAATTACTGCTAATTGTGTTCGGGCGTTAATTTCTTTCATGAACACTCCGTTTTTTTTTTTGTTGATAGGTGTCGGTATCAACCCATCCCTAGTTTGCAAACAAAGTAATCGCTACTAACGGCTATAAGTAGTGGTACGGCTACTTCGGCTATTCTATTACTTTGGTGCAGTATAGATTCTCCGAATACTTTGTATTGGAATGAAATGGGATGCAACGACTAATATAACGAGGCAATAACACCGGGGCTGTGGTAATCGGCGTACCTAACGTATTTGCAGAGATTGGAGGTGGACGGGCTCGGAATCGACTCGATGCCGATTATCGGTGGAATCGACTTTTGGAATCGAGAATCGACCCATCCCTAATTTTTACTACTAATTTTTGGGATTGGGGGGGGGGTTTACACCCTAACCCTCTTGGCTATGGCCTTGGATAAATGTAATAAATTTAAATAAAATGATTTAGTAAAATTAATTCATCAAATAAAAATTTATTTGTAACCATAAAGCTACATACATTTAAAACGTATGATAGTTAAATTAATATAACTGTATACTCCAATAAAACAGGTACAAAAACTATTATGCTTGAGGTATTTAGTGATACGGTACTGCTCGTTTGATTGAGTTTACTTTTGAAATTGTGCTCCTGAAATGATTTACACTTTCACTGTTTCAAAGAGGTTCTTCACCTGTATAATCAATAAGTACAATTGTTTACATTATAAGTTGTCTATTTTTTTTGGTGTCTCCATTAAAATTTATTTTAATCTTAGTTTCCATTGAGTATTTAAATAACACAATGTCTCATTAAAAATGAATTGCAACTGTTATATCGTCCTAGTTATTAATTGGGGAGCTGTGATTCCTATTCAATCCGTGTCAGAACCTACGATGTTAAGAATTAAATATTTGAAAAATGAATAAATAGAGTGTTATAATAGTTGTTAATAGTGTGAAAAAATTAGTATAATAAAAGTGAATTGGTTATAAAAAAATGGTTAGTTTATTAAAAATTACATCTTGTGGTGGAAACGTCTTTATGGCGTCAAAAAATGGCTGAATCTGCTATATTGCTTTAGTATCTGCTGGAACAACTAAAATGCGCTCACAGACTTGGTTCACATTGTCACACGAGATGATTATTGACAAAAATAAATAGCTCATTCCAAGCTTGCAAACGATACATTTTGTCAGTTCCACTTGTGAGCAAGCTGCAAATAAAGCTTGCCCCGTGACCAAGGTGACAGTTTCATCAGGGTGTGATGAGGTTTGGCTGGCGATACAGGTTGTCCAGGAGGGAAGGATATGAAAAGCTTGAACAAGGTAATCTGAATTGAATGCAATGGTTAAAGTAATAGGTAAGTCTTTAGGTTATACTTCGAGGAGCTTGGCTAGTCAGAGGCTAAACATCACAGTTTAAACGGTACCACACATAAACGGTACCAGGAACTGGCACATACTTTAACAGATTCACGCTGACTTGTAGGGTGGGGTAGGAGAGGTGATTTTTTTATTAAAGTAGGAGATTAACTAATACGTATTATTATTATCTAGAGAGAAAACTATTCAATCGATATCGAACAAATTTGCACCAAACACGTCAATTAGGTCGTTATAGATGCACGAAAAAAGGTTTTGAAAAACAAACCCCTTTATGGCCAAAAAACCTCAAAATCAGTTATTATTATTATTATTATTAGCTAAACGAGAATTTTTAGAAAGATGCGGTTTTTTGCATATGGTAAGGCACATTAAAGGCTACAAATAAGCCAAATTTTATCAAAATCGTTAGAGCCGTTTTTTTATAAAAAAATAATAACTGATTTTTTGGGGGTTTTTTGGCCAAAAAGGGGGTTGTTTTCCAAAATTTTTCAAAACCCTTTTTCGTGCTTCTATACAGGCCTACTTGACATGTCTGGTGCAAATTTGGTTGAAATCGATTAAATAGTTTTCTCTCCAGCTTTGTATACATACAGACATTTTGTAAAAACCACTTTTTTGGACTCAGGGGGTCCCAAAACGGATATTTCCACAAAAATCTCAACATCGATTTTTTTTTTGCGATTACTATACTTTCTCTATACTATAGTATAGTGAGAAAGTAAAAGGATCTGATGAAGATGACAACGACATGGAGGAGACGAATACAACACCAGCAAGCTCAATCGAAGATAACCCGACAGGTCTAGGTCCAGAGGTGAGGAAACAAGCTACAAATCTGAAGACAGGAAGGACTTCAGTGAGGAAGGCAGCTATCGGACGCTGAGATTGATACAGGCATAATAGACAGCAGAAACAGGACCAGTAGAACTACGAAGCAAGAAAAAAGCTGAGGCGAAAGAGTTTCACAATCATAATGGAAAAACCCATGTACTACAAACAAGAACAGCTGGAAGTAAAACAAGAGGCTTGTGGGACAAGATAAGGGTAAATCTGGTGGAACTGAAATCACCTACAGAAACCCATTCATCAAATGTAAGATGAATACCAAACCAGAATTGTAAGATAGAAAAATAAGAACAAATATGATTAGATTTTTTTGGGTTACTAAAAGACATGACCTAAACTCTGAGCACATGGTAGTGTACACCAGAAGAACTTAAAAATTGATCTTAAGATACTATCAAATGACAACATATTAATTGAACAAAAAATTAGATGATCATGCACGGCATGCATTACAAACAACCATGCATACTGAACAAGAGGTTAGGAAGCGTTACTCGAATAATCTTACTGTGCAAAATTTCATTAATCCCATTCATGATTTAAAACAGTTGAATTTCCAATAAAACTATCGTGTGCACATCAAAGAAGGTGAGATTTTACATTGCAAACTCCGTATCAATTATTTTGATGTGAAGTACTAAAATAATGAAGTTGAACTCAAGGATTCAGATTACGGTTTGAGATAAAATATCTTGCAGGTGCAAGAGAAAATGAGATTTCATCAAACTACACTCTAATTTTATTTACCATGAGTATAAGAAGTACCATTATCAGGTAAATCTTTGTACGTGGATGTGGTTTTGAGTCGCATGTTCCTAGTTGTTCTACAAGTTTTAGATGGCGAGTTCTCCTGATCTATATAGAACTGTTTTATCTGAACAGCTTCAGCTTGCGTCACGAGTGACAACGACTGCAAAACTTCTGGACAAGATGTATCGTACATTTCTACTCCTACTAAATAAATAAATACACATTAAGGAAAAAATGGTGACTCTTTAACTACGCTAAACTCCATTGTGATACGTTCAACCGTTCCGGAGAAAATTGATGGACAAAAAGATTATTCTACAAGAAATCAGTTTTGTTCCTTTTATGTACAGAACCTTTGTACAAGTTGCTGTTAATTGATAAAATGTAAATAATTTAACATCTACTACATAATCTGATATATTCAAATTAACGATATTATTTTATTGTGACATTTAATTCCTGAATTTAGCTTAAAATCACTGCATGTAACATAATATGAATATAGAAAAATAAATTTAATAATAATTAATATAGTATTAAAGGAATATTCCTACAGAATTTTTGTAATAAATTTCCCTGATGTTTTAGCAACTTCCCCGACCATCTCATGGCATATTTTAAAATTATTTTACCACAATATTTGTATTATATTTTGGCCTTCTTCTCACCTGCAGCCGTTCTATTTACCTCACCATTCACGTAAGACAAAGAAAGTACCTGTATTTTAGTATATTATCCCAGTAAAACTAATTTTAATTAAAAATAAACATACAGGGTGTACAAAATGTCCTGCACTGGTTTAATATTTTCTGAACGATTACAGATAAAGCAATAAGATTTGGTACATCATCACTACACCTAAAAATGTACTTTTTAAAGGAACATCAGTTTTCTGTCATATCATGGGGACGTCCCGTAAGGAGTCAGAAGGAAATCTTAAACAGGAGCATAGGTGGTCAATATGTACATCATTTTAAAGGGCTTATCTAGCAGAGTTTAATGTCACAAACCTCACTCAAAAAGGTTGATCCAGTACAAAATGGCAGATCTTCAAAGGTTTTATTGAAAGAAGATGTTTACTTACCTTTCAGAGTAAATACTCAAATTGTTCACCTCCGGTTATTTGACAGTTGGAAAGACCCACATAAAAACTATTAACAGAATTTTGCAGGGCTTCTTGAGGAATCGTCTTACATTCTTAAAGTATTCTTTCTCTCCAGTTCATTTAAATTTTGAGGCTTTGTTTTGTAGAAGTTGTCCTTAAGAAACCCCAACAAAATAGTCTAGTGGAGACAGATCTGGTGAATGCGCTGGCATTCTACAGTGCCCGATCCACTGTTGCCGAAAAACAGTGTTTATATAGGCTCTTATGTCTCTGCCGTAGTGTGGCGGCGCTCCGTCCTGTTGAAACGAGATATTCTGAAAATTTTCTCCAAACATGTTTCGAAGTGCTGGTGTAATTTAATTTTCCAGCAAACGTTGGTATGATATTGCATTTAAATTTCCTTCAATAAAGAAAGAACCTACCAACTGGGTCACACCAAGCCAGACCTTTTGTGGATATTGTGTGTGTGCCTCACGCATCCAGTGAGGATTTTCGCTACTCCAATAATGGCAATTGTGCCTGTTTACGCTTCCATTCAGCATAAATGAACACTCGTCTGAAAATACAATATTGTTTACATCAATTTCTGTGTGATCTATTTTGTCCATCATAGTTTCGCAAAATTCTATACGTCGATCGAAGTCATCTTCGTCGAGTTCGTGCACCAAATTTTAACTTTATAAGGCCTAAAATTGGACACTTTCAGAATACTTTTAACAGACATAACAGAGATGTCATGAGTTTGTGCTGCTGAGCTTAGGGACTCGTGCGGGTTCTCAGTAAATGTCTGCAAGACATCTAAAGATTTTTCTTCATTTGGCCGCAGTAGCTGGCCTTCCTAACCTACGACGATAAGAAACACTTCCTGTTTCCATAAAGCATTGAACAGTTGTTCTAGAAATTGGCTCGGGAAAGTAGTCATTAAATAAATGGCAGGCTTCCCCGTGTGATCGTCTGTTGTTTCCCCAACCTACCATCATAAGAAGCGTTATACGTTCATGTTCGTCAAGCGACATAATTGAAGGGTTACAAGCAATACGACAAACTCTTTTGCAATAATGCGTACTGACAGAAAAATTAGACAGCACTACTAAAACAAGAAAAATATAATACTATGAATAGACTGGCTAACAGGAAAGTCCAAATGGCGACCCAAAGATAAGATCTTTCTATTGTTACTGATACCAGGTTTCCCCCGTTATCAATAAATTAGGATCAAATTTGTAACCCTTGATGATCCTAACTTCATAATTCACTTTATACAATGCAGTATTTAACTGCAGTTTTGCTTTGATGGGGTTGTGGCTACTAATAAAATGTCTGGCTTTAACCAAGAAAAACCTTTGAACAGCCGCCATTTTGTACTGGATCAATCTTTTTGAGTGAGGTTTGCGGCATTAAACTCTACTAGACAAGCCCTTTAAAATGATGTCCGTATTGACCTTGCTCCTATTTAAGATTTCCTTCTGACTCCTTGTAGGACGTCCCCGTGGTATGACAGAAAACTGATAGTTCGTTCAAAAAGTAGATTTTTAGGAATAGTGATGATGTACCAAATCTTATTGTTTTATCTGTAATCGTTCAGAAAATATTAAACCAGTGCGGGACTTTTTGAACACTCCGCATAGTTTGCTAAGTGCTGGTTATAAGTTAGTTTTTTATAATCATGAATTGAGATTTCCTAAACTTAAACTACAAATGCTATAATCAGCAGCTTGGCTCCATCCTAAAACTCAAGTTTTAGATTTTACCAGGTTAAACTAGGCCCACATGAATACAAAATAAATATTATTGTCGTAAATAAAATTTTACAAATCGTAAAATCACCTCAATTGGTAACTTAAAAATAAGCTGAAAATATTCTTAAAATTGCTATAAATTTTTCTTAATAATCAATTTACTACAGTAAAAAACAGCATTTTAATATTATTACTTTTATAGATTTTAATTATTTAAATTTAGGGTAAACTCAATTTAATTACATGTAAAATTAAGAACAGGTAATCTCATAATTTGATAAAAGATAGAGTGGAAAATAAATCTAATTTTTAATTAGACAAATTTTGATTTGATGGGGTCATGTGCCCAGATGGGCAATGTAGAATTATCCTGTTTCGAGACTGCCATACTTCCGTTTCTGTTGTTGTCACATATAAAACTATTAGGGATAGATCATTGAATCCTTGAATTCTGAGATTCAAAAATTGTATTTGAAATAATAATTGTTATTCCGAATCCGATGGCAGAGCTCTGACACTTCTATTTTTCTAATATTTATTGTCATTGTCAGTTGGCGTTTTCTTTCGCTGACATTCACCGTAGTTTTTTTTTAAAGAAGGTAATTCGTCAAATTAGTTCGAATCGTATTCTGTGATCTTTTACTTTTTCGGAATTTCGCTGTTGTTTTACTACACTACGGTTTAATGCCGGTAATTTATTCAAAATTAGCGCAAATTATATTTGCATAAAGTTTTCTTAATATGTCGTATAAAATTTGTACAAACCATATTGCAGTAGTTTTTTTGTGTTGTCTTAGTGGAATGTGTTAATTAAAGGGCCGCTGAACATCCTGTATTTAGTGATGTCTTTATATTTAGTGTAAAAGTAGGCACCATCATTATTTCATTTATATAAATAAATAATAAAGGCTGATAATTTGATTATTTGGAGGTAAATTTGTATTGTATCCAAAAAAAAAAAAAAAAAAAAATTAGTTATGATACTAGGTAATTTTTTATAAAGATTTTTTCTATGATTTGACCCATCACTAAAAACTGTCAATTGATATGGGTTTATATCTTTACAAGTTATTTGCTATTTTCCACATGCTCTGCAATCATGTACTTTAACAAATAGCACTATATACTTACTCTTAGACTCAATACTGTTGACATTTTCTCTAGCCTCTGGTGACGACTGTTTAGATTCAGTGTTCTGTTTACACTCATGTGATTTTGTCTTTTCAACGGATTTCCTTTCATAAGAAGGTTTCTTCTTCTTTTCTAATGGTTTTATTTCTGTTAACAAAATATTAATTATTAAATTGTGAAATTAAATAACTGTATTATTTAAATTAAATAAAAACAGTTAATAATAAAAGTGATTACAAAAATGGATTAATGTAATTACTAACACCTTGATAATAATATTGTGTTCTAATACATTTCATTATTTATTTTATTTAAATCCTTTACATTTTAGCAAACTTCAAATAGGAAATAGTTAAAAATGTTTCTAAATGGATGCCATTTTGCAATATGGCTGAAACTTTAAAATTTCTTACGGAGCACTTTGTATTTGACGATTTTTTGGAATTTATAAGAAATTTTTGTTCTTGGTGTTTCTTTTTTATACGACTAACCGTGTAAAAGTTGGAAGGGGTTTAATAACTCCCTAACTGAGCGGAAGGTCTTTTTGTATGCAAACGTTTTGAACCAAAGCAAATGCTCTCAACAGCATTGTTTAGACTAACAAATAACTTTAAAATCAACAAACACGTTTTTTGTTAAATTTTGTAAAAGCATAATATAGAGGAATTATGAGGCGGACTACAAATTTGTCATAGATGCAAAATGAAGTTGGTGACAGTGTATTTATTATCAGCTGTTGATTCTCAATACCGCTCTTTCTGTAATGCGTCATGCTGGCGCCTAGTTATGTTTTAACCCCCAAAGCAAACGTATTATAAGTCTAACGTGTGTATCTGTCTGTGGCATCATAGTTCCCAAAGGATGATCCGATTTTGGAATTTAGTGTTTTTTTTTATTTTAAAAGGTGACTTGATCGAGAGTGTTCTTAACTATAATTCAAGAAAATTTGTTCAGCCATTCGGAAATTTTTAAGTTTAATTTATCCTGTTATCGACAGAAAAAGTGAAACATTAATCGAAGACTTGATAATAATAAACAATGTAGGATGAAGTGGGGTCACGGTTTTGCATAGTTCAACTTTGAACTGAATTTACCAAATTATTATTTAATGTATAATAATTAAATTTGGCGTGCCTTCCTTATCTTTCTTTGGTGGCTATCAAGTGATGTAGTTCATTTTTTTAAATCCACACAATTTTTTGTGATCATGTCTTGTGGCTCCACTTGACACAGCGATCGGGATAAGTGCAGCCATTGCCCGAGTTTCCTATTAAAGAGAAGTACCTGGAGACCGAGCTAAAGCTCGATTATAAGCAGGGCTATGATTTCAATAATAAATATTGGATTATTGAGTTTTGAGGTTAGGCCTATAACATTAAACAACTAAATAAAGGGTATATACAACATAAGGCTTACCTGTAATAAAAATACAGTTTAAAGGATTAACCATAATCTCAACGCTATGCCTCAGAAATAAGTCAGGCCTAAATTAAAGTATTATTTCAATATCGATTTATTCCTAGGGCCTAGTTCCTTCACGTCAATAACTACTATTATTGCAAATTTCCGTGAACATCGTTTAGGTTAGGCCTATAACATTAAACAACTAAATAAAGGGTATGTTTATTATGTATTCGTTGCCATGGTAACTATAAATAGATACAACATTAGGCTTACCTCTAATAAAATATACAGTTT
>JAGFPH010000228.1:79112-92204 GCA_018207615.1 Philaenus spumarius | reverse complement strand
CGTCAAAATTGAGCTCGGTTTTTAGTGTTTTTGAGGATTTTTGTGTTGTATATTTTTATGTTAAATGTACATGATTTTTATTAACATGTGTTAAAAGTAAATTTTTACTGTTCGCCAGCGATGCCTTAAAATTCATTTCTGTACCATGACACCACTTATAAGTACTAGCTCAATTGAACGTACCACCCTTTAGGTAAAAAACACAAATTAAGTTGATTAACATAGACTAGGGTAAAAGCGATGATGTCATGTCATTCAACACAGTGAACATCTGTGATCTAGTGACATGAAATAGGCATGTAAACAAACAGAAATAAGGTTAGATTTTGACATTGTGAAAATATTTAAAAGTAAGTACTGTATTGTGATTGATGGCAATGAAAATAGTTTTACAATCAAAGGCCTATATTTCACCGTTTTTAGTAGTGGTTGAATTTTTGTTTTATTATTATAATTTTCAAAATTACGTCTCCTCAAATTTTGTTGTTATACTTTAATAACATATATCTTTTATTGTAAACGAATTACAATATGTTTAAAACAAGTATATTTTAAATTTGGTTATACTCTCTCACTAATTTAATGCAAGTTGGATGTATTACATCATTTTTTTTATGTCCATTGAGTTATAATGTTTTTAGATTGAGTAAAATAAAGAGCAGCTGATAGCTGTAAAACCAGCTGGCATCGCAACAGGAAACCATCATATTGTAATCTGCAGTCGTTATATTCATATTTAACCTACATATTTTTGTTACTGTGTTTCGGTGATAGTTTTTTTACTAACTTATTCTGCGTGTGAATACTCAGCTATCACTATGGAACCAGAAAATTTACGCTCTAGGAGGGGTGAAGTAGGCGGACATTTTTATTTTCTGACCTATCTGACACGGGACTCTAAACGTTTCGCTACTCACTATCTGAAAAACGTTGTGCGCAATAATTGTCAAATAATGAATACGTCTAAGAAGAGAACTACATAGGCCTTGATATTAAAATGTTTAGAAAAAGCTAAATTGTTTTTCAAGTTGATAAAAAAACGATAAAACTTTAACCATTAAACTTCCCTTGAATAAATACTTAATTACCTCTAGATTCGTGTGCATATGAATTTCTTCTCGTTGAAATTGAAGGCACTGATTTCGTCTTGTTCACACCAGTTGGTAGATTTACTTTAAACGAAGAAAACATAAATACAATAATTAATACAGAAAAAATACCACTTTTGTTATTTTAAACATTTATTTACCAAATCTGTCTATAATATTCCATTTTTTAAATCTTACTACTGTTAGTGATGTGAAATACTCAGGTTTTTATGAATTAAGGTAAATACCCAATGTTCATAATTACCCGAGTATTTTAGAATTTGAATTAAAAACTAGGGATGGGTCGAGTCTCAAATTTATCCATTCCGATACCAATTCCAAGAAATCGATTCAAGAGTCTCAATTCCGATTTCAATTACCATAATTGTAAAGGGAAATAAACATTGTTATTTAATTGTTACTGCATGTTTTTTTTAGTTTAATGTTATTTGTTGATATTGCTATTGAACTAAGAGGAACTTAATAAAACTGCCGATTTGGTTTCATTAAAAAATAAAAAAAAATTTTTTTCATTATACCTGTGCACATAGACATAGAAAACACAGACATGCAAGTCCTTATTTTCTGATCACAATACTGTAAAATCAGCTGTGTAGGGATCAGTAAATTTATCGTTCTCCAGCTTATTTTACAAATAAGAAAAAATATCAGTGTTATGTAAACAGCTGATTGATTTGGTCAATGGAAATATAACAGAAAAACCAAACAAGTTAAATTGATTTTTTTTTTTATAAAAAGATGTTTTGATTAAAAATGTGTTGCTCTTTCGGTGTAGTATAATGATAAATATCGTACGTAACTCGCCCGGTAAGTTTTTCCGAGCTTGCACATGCAAATCCCGCACTCAGCTGCACCTCACCCGGGAACTATCATGCTTGCACGGAAAAACTCTATTTACTGGGCTTGTAACATGATATACTATTAAAGAGTAGGGGTTTAACTATTTAAGAACAGAAAAAAACATATAAAATAAATATCAGTAGGAAAAAATCCAAAACATTCTTAATTTGATGTATGTAGACATTTTCCCCAGTAAAATGTTTAGGCAATGTTTATGCGTAGGCTGTTATTTCGACACAAGAAGTCAGGTAGGCTCAAGGTCAACCACTTATGGTTTCTTTTCTTATTGTGTCTATTTATAGAATTAGGGTGACAAAAACTAACACATTTTATAGATCGGTAAGGAAAGTTTAAAATAATAATGCTATTTTTTTTTTTAGGTCGGGTAAAACATTTTGGAGACATTTTTGGGACTTACGTTACCCGTGATTTATGTAGGAGTCCCGACGGAATGCCTTTGTTTTACTTGTTATTCATTCCCGAAAATAGCTACATCTAATTTCCACTTTTTCCGAATTTTCTAACTATCATCTAAATTACATTTTCGCGGACCTTAACCGTTGTAATTTAAATTAAGGTTTACACCGGCGTTTTCTAAAATAATTAGCGCTAATAATATTCGGCGTCGTATTTTTGGACGACATTCGTCATTTTATTTTCAATCATTTTTCACCAATGGTAATAAAATTGGCACAAATTGTATTCGGGCATCGATTTTTGGCGGGCATTCACTGTAGTACTTAAATTATGTTTTAACGCTATTTTATTTAACGCATTGTTTTTATTAAATTGGACTAGGTTAATTGTATTTGGGTAACAATTTCTTATACGGACATTCCATTGTTCTCGGGAGTAGGTTTATTCGTGGACATACGCTGTTGTATAATTGCGATCGAATGCCGGCGTTTTATAAAATTAGCGCTAATAATATTCGGACGTCGCATTATTTTGCGAACATTCGTCATTTTATTTTAAATAATATTTCACCAATGTCATAAATTTGGCACAAATTGTATTCAGGCATCGATTTTTTATGAGGATATTCACTGTGGTACTTAAATTATGTTTTTTAACTGATATTTCATACATTTTGCCTAATTGTATTTGGGTTTCATCATCTTTCGTGAAAACTCACTGTGGTATATTAAATTACGTTTTAATGCCTATATTTCATGAAATTACTGCTAATTGTGTTCGAGTGTTGATTTCTTCCATGAACATTCCGTTTTTTGTTGACAGGTATCGTTATTGACCCATCCCTAGTTTGCAAAAACACTAAGTAATCACTAGTAACGGCTAGAAGTAACGGTACCGCTACTTCGGCTACTCCATTACTTTGGTGCAGTAGATTCTCCGAATACTTCGTATTGAAATGAAATGAGATGTAACGACTAATATAACGAGGAAATATAAACCGCGGCCGTGGCAATCGGCATAACAAACAAATTTGCAGAGATTGTTGGTGGCTGGGCTCGGAATCGATGGAATTGGAATCAACTTGATACCGATTCCAATGCCGAGAATCGGTGGAATAGAATTTTGGAATCGAGAATCGACCCATCCCTATTAAAAACCCATCTCGGAGAAAGTTAAACGTTGGGAAATGTACGCAAACTCATTTTTCAGAGTTGTTACAACACTAGAAAGTTATTAAAATTTAAAAGAAATGAGAATTGGGACTTAGCACTTAGGTTAAAAGATTAGGAAATAAAAAAATAGGTTTAACCTGAAAAGTTCAGAAAAAATGCTTTAGGAGTAAACATGAACATACATAGTGAATTTCTCTTTATATCCTTATTTGACCATTAAAAAATATTAATTGAGCAGGAAAAACCTGGATAAACATAAATTGAACTTGTTTCAACTCTTTAATTGAAAAAAAAGAAGGTAAAAGAAAAGTCTTTGTGAGATTGTGTAGACAAAAAGCTAGGTAGGGAGGTGTAGGTTAGGTTAGGATATCTTCATTATAGTATTCAAACTTCCTGTCATGCATTTTGATTAATTAGAGAATGATTCATAAACTTAATCTACTCAAAAACAAAACAAGTTAAAGATTTGTAATGAGATAAAACATTTTCTACTCTAGGTCTTTTTTATTGAATTTATTTTGTTACCTTTTGACGTACACCACACATACTTAAATTATTATTATTAGGCCTATTCTTACTACGAAGGTAGCAAGCACCCTCCTCTCCCACATCTTTGTTGCTATTTTCCAGTAATAAAACTGAAGCTTTTGTTACTGTGTTTGAAAGTTTTTATTATAAATAAAAGCCAACTACAATAACTAATTAGGTTCTAGTTTAATATTTTTTTGTATTTTGCTATGTACAATACACTTTAATGAAATGTTACCAATCCTTTAACAATATTTCAGCATATATTAAAACAATAAAAAGGGTTTTCCAACATTTTATCTTAGTTTAAGAAAAAAAAAAAAAAACATTAAAAATCATTGAAAGAACTAAGAAAGACAATACCCAAAATGTTGTAAATACCCAAAAACACCCGGACAAACTTTTTACTTTTCTTTAGTTTTAAAGGATAAATATTTTTGCTAATTTCAATGTAAGGCACCAAATAACTGTGTTTCAGTTCTTGATTGCCCAACACATCATCAAAACATCAAAAAATGTTGTATAAAACTCAAAATACTTGCATTCGAGATATCGCTTACAATTGGTTGTATTTCTATTGATATCTTTATATCGTTTTGTAGGGATGTAACGAGAATCACAAAACGGCGTCTTCTGCTTTTCAGCCCCACGTTGGGAAAGCCATTTTGTAACGAGAAGCGTTACAAAAATAAAATTTAATCGATTAAACTGTTAAAAAAAATGTGTCGTCGAAAAACTTGAAAAATAAAAAAATAAATGTTCAAACTAATAAAAAACGTTATATCTGGATTATCACTCACCTACACTTCATTACTCTTAATTACCTTTATTACTCCTCTATCATTACTCAACTTTAACTACAAAAGAAAATACTTCTTTCTCTTTAACCTCCACTATAAAAATTATTCACCATATAACTCACCTTAGCTCCAACTTACAAATCCACCTTTCACCTTAAAAAACTTCCTTTATTTAACCTTATAAAACTTCTTCACATTAACTCTTAAAAAAAAACTTAATATTCCACATATAACCTATTTTTATGCTTTCTTGACTTACTATGCATATATCGTTATTTATAAAAATTCTTTATTATTAATTTAACTTCTCTGGTTGTGTATCCTTGACTGCAAAAGTACTCGCTAGACGGGAGGTCACGGCAAATCAAAAGAATTCAAGACATTGTGGCGAAACAACTATGTTTTTTACTCACTCATTTTAAGAAAATAATTATATACAAACAAATTTATCATTATCATGTGAATTAAGTAAGACAAATTTTCAAGACTTAACATAAGATACAATTTATAACCATGTGAAATAGGCTAAGACGCAGTTTAAAATTAAGGTGAAATTATGTATGAAAAAGTTAAATTTTGAATGCAGACTAAATTTATGTGATTTTATGGCCAAAAAAATCTATAAAAAAGTTTAAACAGTCCGATGAATAGCTAGGATTTTTGTGATATTACTGGATACCTGCGTTGCACATGATGTTGTGAAGAGTGTCGTAGGCCTAGTAACCCAGTCACATGTTTGAAAATGGACAAGTCTTGCTTATTCGTCGATCATTTACTAAACTTCAACGCCGAAGCGCACACCACCACTAGACCACTCCAAGTTTACTTTGATACATCAACTATCACATTCCTGCACCAAAAAACCATATTTTTGTAAACGTTACCTCATATACCAGTTCAAGTCAACTTAACGCAATCTTGTCTATTGAGCGAGCCGTTCATGGCCTTTATGATCAACGCAAGTTTTTACGATCGATCAGATCCAGTTCAGATTTACTGTGTGCACTGATGTAAACATTCATGTATTATGTATTATAAGTTTTTTATATATGTGTTTTTCTTCAACTTTATTATTTCTAATTATTTAATGATTGAAATTGTTTGTTATGTGACCATTTCTTTTACCTTTTTTATTGTTCTCTTTAACCGCACCACCGTTTTTTGTTTTATGAACTCTTATACACTTTATATACACCATATATTTTTTACTCATTAATGTTTTTAAGTCTGCTTTTTATTCTTTATTTATATAGTCTGCTTATTTTTTACTTTAGGTTTATCTGAATCATTATGTTTTAATTATTTTGCGTCATAAATGAATTTATATATGTATATGTGAATTATAAATATTTAGTATTGTATATTGCGTCTCATTATCTACCAGACCATCCTTCTAAGTTTTAGTCATTATGGGAATTTACTAGTTAAAAATTGCATATCCCTGTTAGATGGACTATAAGTGTTACAGGGAAAACTTCGGTCTTTCGTTTAGTGTAAAGTAAACTAGATTTTACTGGTTAGATGCTATTCATACAGCAGTGGGAAATACAGACTTTCGTAGAATTCAAACCTCCACTTGAGATCACAACAAAAATCTGATTCCTACGCTCTTATAACAGTCACCTTATATTCCCTTTATCCACGCGAACTTTTGAGTTTATTCTAATTTTGTAGAACAAGTAATACAATGTGAAATAGTTTACAAGTACACGAATAAATTCTTTGATTTATTCTCTATACTTTTTTATAATAATATTTCGCATTTGGGCAAAGGATATATACAGATAGCGCCAATTAGGATGGAGCGCGAAGAGGGGAGTATGCAAGGCTCCGACCACATTTCCCCTCTCGAGGCGGAGTACAGTCAGAGCACCGCTCCAAACGTTTATCTACCGCATGAGTACCTAACTCATATCTGCTCTGCAGTCTTGTTGATTGTATAATATTATGACACCTTACAGTTACTAAAGCCATATTATAGGCATGGCAATTCATTAACGGTGAAAGTAAAAATATTTGAAACAAGAAAACAAACAATATAAACATTATGCTTACAGCCACCGGGATTGCTGATTTAACTTAATTACCTTGTTTTTCTTTGTCGAAACAATCCTTATTTTAATTTTAATGACCGGTTTCGGTGAAGTTAAACCACCATCAGATTATCACAAAGTTTTGGTAGTTCTTTAAAATCATAAAATTGGGGAGAAATTACATTAATTGTCACTATCCACTTATTATTTAATTATCATTACTTTAATTATCCACACCATATTAAAGCTAAAGATACATACTACAAGTTTTATTTGAACCATTTTTGTGTATTTTAAATAATTTAAATGAGTATTAACAAAATTGTAAGCAATCTAGTGAAACTCTGCATTTGTACGCTTCGAGGGGGAGGGGGTGGAGGGGAAGCACAAGGGTGAGAGGCGGGGACTTTTGAGAAAATTCATGTCTCATAAGGGTCTATCACATATAAAAAATTCAGCTTTTCCCTAATTAGTTGCAACAAAAAACCTTTATTGACTGGGCTAAAAAGTGTTCACAGCGACAGCAACTGACTACTTTTTGGTGGTGACTGTACTGAAGACTCACAGTCGAGTAGGAGAGGGTAAGACGTTATAGCGCATGTTCAAATGGCGCTTCATGCTACCTGGCACTATCTGTACATAAATTACTATTCAAACTAGGCCAAGTTTTGTTAGCAGTCTTGTAGTAGGAACATAGAAACTGGTGTTTTCAAAATAAGAAATTGATAAATATTTTTATACTTCTTTAGAACTAAATTACAAAACTTTTTAGATTTTGAAAAAATTACACATAATATTTACTACTTTTTATGTAGGCCTACAGTTGAACTTTTTCCTTTCGTTACTGAACATGTTTTGTTTCTTGAGCTAATAACTTTGTAAATTTTATATCAATAATTTTTTTTACAGGCAAATATAAATTCTTTGAACTTTTCTCTACAAAAAAGCCATGGAACATTTTTGGATTGGTTTGATTTTACTATATTTAGCGAATTGTTGAAAATATGCTTGCACACGTACCGAAATGGCTTGGCGTTGCAAAAAATTAGCATGAACAGTTTAAGGGTTAATTTAAAAAAAAAAAATACATCCTGTTACAATTTCTCAACTTACACTTAAACGTAACCTAAACATGCACAAGAGAAAGCGAGCGAACGTGCCCCAGTGGCATTCCTTCTCATAACCTACAATATAATAGTAACTAAACTTGAAAAAAGTTGGATGTTTAAAAATGTTAGAAAATTAAGAGACTAATTAATACGGGTTGAAGTTTAGTCTTAAACAAACTAGTAAATTAAACAAATAAAAGAGCACTGTGGCGACAAAATCACACTAATTTGAATAAAAACCCCGAACCACAAAACAAGGAACAAAAACAATAACTAAACAACTAAATTGTAAGTTATGTTTAATATGTTACCCTTATGTACATTTCGATAACATGGTCATCATTCTCAGAGGGTTTTAACTCTAGTGGGGAGTAGTGTTAAAAGCCTCTGAGGATGATGACCATGTCATCAAAATGTACATAAGGGTAACGTATTAAACATAACTTACAATTTAGTTATTTAGTTATTGTTTTTGTTCCTTGTTTTGTGGTTCGGGGTTTTTATTCAAATCAGTGTGAAACAAGTAGATCTAAGTAAGTCACCACTTCTTCAACCCTTGTCATTGCCCTTATCGTTCCTCCACCTAATGGGATTTTTACCCATCTTTCAGGCATGTGGTATAGACATTTTTGAAACCTGGCGATAAATAGGTCGTCACGGCAAAAAAAAATTTGTGAAAGTATAAAAAGTGTTATTATTTAATTAAAATAATTTGTACCTTTTGAAGAAGTAGGTTTAGGTGGACATGACGTTCTTCTTTGGGCAATATCCTTTGGCTTTGGAAATTCTGGCACGATAGGCATTTCTACTTTAATAAAAATTAATTAATAACACAAAGCATATTTAACATATACATGTAAGCTGTGCTACTATAAGATATAATTTACAATCAGTTTTATTTATTTAGGGCCTACTTATTTAAAAACAAATATTTTGCCATTCAAACATAAAAGTTTCATTAATAAATGAATTATATATAATAACCATGTCCATACAACTTTTAATCTTGGAAATTTTTGACAGAACCAAATATCCCCACAACACACTTTTTTCACTAAAAATTTTTCCAATCTCACTTTACAAAATTATTTGCATTCATATAGCTAATATTGTTTAATATGTACTTAAAAAGATATGCGTTTTAAAATGGCGGCTGGTCCTCTGTCATAGCTCAACGGCTATGGTACTTGCCTCATAAGCAAGACGTCCCGGGTTCAAATCCCGCGGGGGACCATAAAATATTAAAAACCCAAAAAAACATGCTCGTTAGCCGAAAAGGCCCAAAGTGGCATGGAAAGCAAAAAAAAAAAAAAAAAAAATAAAAAAATAAAATGGCGGCTGTTTGAAAATTTCAAACCTAAATAACTAAAAAACCGTACATTTTAACGAAAAATGTCAAAGACACCTTTTTTGTAGCCCTTTTGATTCCCTATCGGATGGTGTACTGTCAAAACAATCGGATGTAGAATAATTCGACCACGCAGCTGGACCGCTGACGTGAGTTGAGCAAATTTCCAAAATTAAGTTTATATGCCTATGTTTTAGGGTTTCAACCAACAATTTGGGAAATAGGTCTACTCTCGAAGGCGTTGAACAGCTGTCTGTGTGAACGCAATGTATTAGTAGAATGTGATTGCGAATAGTGGGCTTGCGAGTTTGCACCACTTGGCTTCGAACCGGGTACTTTTATGGTATTTTATGTTTTGGTCGATTTTGGGGGAACCAAGCGAGCTACAAGGTCGCATAAAAAAACAAAATGTGCAGAATAATATCTTACATTTATATGTTTAGAAAAAACTCTAAAAAATTTTCATTCTCGTAGTAAAAATCTCAAAAAATAGTTACTTCCGGTCAAAAAACGTGCTTCCGGTTGTTGGATTTTTTTGGCTAACGAACTCGTCCGAGCCACATAGACAACCAACATGTGTACCAAATTTGAACCAAATCGGACTTAAAATGTGGTTGCTAGAGTGCGAACACACATATATATGAATTTTAATGACACCCCAAAACGTGTTCTGGGGACCATGATCGGTGCTCATTTGCTACTCCCGACCTTGAGTCTCACCATAAGAGCCACTGCAATAGCTCATTTTTCCTATGGAAATTTGCTAATAATAGCTAACAGCAATGTTCAAGCCCACCTACAGAAGTATTTATATCGAAATTATAAAGCTACCATTGGCTTCGTCAAGATTTTATCATTTTATTGGTGCCTTCCAATCAGATGTCACTATTTTACAGGATTTATTTAAAAGATTTCAAAAGATTGGACAGTTTTTCAACCAATGAAACAGCCCATTTGTCAACCGAGATAACGCCTACTATATCATATGTGATGACAGATTTCTTTACACCATTTTGTAGAGAACACTTTAATCTTTCTAACGGTGGGAGTTAAACTAGAATAAACCAGTTTTTTGTTTGTCTACACAGTAGGGAAAAGTACATGATTAGAGCGATCTGGTGTGACCGACTGCTCCGTCTTGTTCCCACGTAATTCAACGCACCCTTCTTGTAAGACCTTACCGACGGCAAAATGTCATTAGATTCATGTCATTTTGTTATTCAAATAAAGATAACTCAAACACTTTTGCGAACTAAGGAAAGACAATTAAACCGTTCTTTTCTTTGATTTATCCTCTACACTTTGTTATATTTCATTTTTGGGCAAAGCATATATTAGTAAATTACGTTTTAATCTAGGCCTAGTTTTGTTAGCAGTCGTGTATTTGGAACATAAAAACTGTTTTTTTCAAAATAATACATTTGAAATTGATGTTTTTATACAGTTATATTTAGAACTAAATTACAAAACTTTTTAACGCTTACGAAAAAAATACGAAAAAATGTTTACTACTTGTTATGTAGGCCTAAAGTTGAACCTTTTCCTTTTGTTACTGAACATTTTTTGTTTCTTGAGCTAATAACTTGTACAATTTCAAAAGAAACTAATTTTTAGTGGCACATTTGAATTCTTTGAAGTTTCTTCTATGAAAAAGCTATTGAACACTTTTGGATTGGGGTTCATTTACTATTTTTGGCAAATTTTTAAAATTATGCTTGCAAAACGCTATTAACGGGCTTTTCAATTTTAGCTTTAACGATGACACTTCTAAGGTTAATATTATTTTCCACCTTAGCTTTGGATATTATTGACCATACACTTTTATTTAAAAAAAATTATAAAATAGGCCTACTAGCTTTGAGATGTACTATGTAGATGGTTAAGGTTAGTGTGGTATTTTAGCTCTACTTGTTTTCTTTACATAGGCCTAGATCTCTAGGTTTATGTTCCCTTAGTTGTTAGTCACTTGTTAACGAGAGTTGATTTATATTTCCGAAACATTGTGTATTGATTTTTAACACTCAAATTATGGCAAATGTCTGAATAACTAATAATAAAGACTCATTAACTAAATGATAACTTCAAGCAGAGTGTGTGAAGATAGCAAACTGGTTGTGTTTGCATGCTGAAGTCTCTCCCAGGGGTGCAGAAAATGTTTTAGCACACAAAATTTCCCCAGAACTCACTTTTTTCACTAAAAATTTCCCCAAAATTTATCGGTATTTGCTACAGACGCGCCAGACATTAACACAGTTTGTTTATCTATTTCAACATATTTATTGACCTTATGTTTTAATAATTTTTATTCATTATAAATTCCCATATAAATCTTAAAAAAAATAATCGCATATATTATTTCTCAAGGCCATTTTTTTGTCGGTACGCCATAACTTCCTTAATACATCATGAAGTTACATGAATGAGGCATCATTTTAAAGCTTTCCTTAACTGCTACACCGGAAAAATAGACAAACAGCTTAAAATTCATGTTTTAATAACAAAAATTGATTAAAAAACTTTTATATTATACTTTGTATGTTCCTAATGAAAGGCGCCATCTATTAACCATATGTTTGACTAGCATGACAGCTGTTAGTTCGATTGTTTACACTGTAAGATTGTATAGGGAAACTGTTATTTAAAAACCAATGTAAATAAATAAACTTAATTAACAGGATTAAATCAACGTGTTAAATCAGGTAAATGTAGGCCTACTCCGAACTTGCGAAATATTCGCACGGGTCAGCTAGTAATAGTATTATTTTGACTTAATTAACTACGGTGAAATTAAATATCTACAGTGAAATATCTTCAGATGGTCCCAAAAGGTTTAAAACAAAAAATACGACATGATTATTGCTATTTTAGTATGTTTAAAAGTAGGCCTAAGGCCCGTATTACATTGTAAAATATTTTATAAAATATGTATTATAAAAGTTCTTTGACAAAGATCTTTGATAGTGTAATGGGCCATCTTTTATAATATATTTCTTTAATAACATTTCTTTTATAAAATTTAAGAGGTTGGCATTTTACATTTTATAAAATGTTAGATACATTTTTACCTTTTATTACAAGTCCAAAATGTTTTATAAAAGAGAATCACTTTTCAAATCTTTTATAATAAGTGGATACCATCTTTTATAAAATATTTTACAGTGTAACACGGGTCTAATAAAGTGGTAAAAACAAAGTTAAATGTTATGTTTTTAATTAGTTCCAATTCAATTACCGAATTACCTACCTACTGAATCACAGTTACTACTGAAAATCGTCCGGACAGATAACACGAATTGAAAGGAAATTAAACTTAACAATTACTTTTCATTTGTTACATTTAGTTCAAAAATAAGTGATCCCGAAACGCTGCGACTTTTTAAATGTCAACGTTGGTTTTCCCGTACCCAAAAACATATAAAACGTTATCCCACACTGTATTTTCAAAATGTTGATAAAAAAACGTGATCCCGACGCGCTATGACTTTTTAACTGTCAAAATCGGGTTTCCCGTACCCAGAAACATTTAAAACGATACCCCACAATGAATTTTGAATCAAAAACATGATCCCGATGCCATACAACTTTTTAACTGTCAAAATCGGTTTTCCCGTAACATATAAAATGATACCCCACACTGAATTTTGATTCAAAAACGTGATTCCGACGCGCTACAACTTTTAAATGTCAAAAATCGGTTCTCCCGTACCCAAATATATATAAAACGATACCCCATACT
>JAGFPH010000228.1:59218-72375 GCA_018207615.1 Philaenus spumarius | reverse complement strand
GTCCATAGTGAAACAAATAGCACGAGTTAGGGGATTTGAAATATTTTAAAAATAACTTGAAAACTGCGTATTAAAAAATTGTAAATAAAGTTAGTTTTGATAATGCTGTTCCTAATGATACGACACATTTGGGTATGATTAAAAAACATTTAGTTCTATTATTACAATGTGAGCAGGAAACCCTAAAAAGAAAAAAAACAAAATGAAGAGGCGTAAGAGGGGCACAAAACAGCTCAGTGACATTATTCAAGACAGACAATTCTTAACTTAACAATAAATTTGTATAGGAATAAATAAAGTGCTGTTTTACCTTGATTCTTAGAAGGCTTTCCAATTTCAGTTCCTTGAGCTTTCCTCTTGTTTTTTGGTACATTATTGATTTCAACAGGAGTATTAGTTTTATCAAGAGCACCCAATTTAATTTTTTTTCTTTCCGGTGATTTGTCTTTATCTGGAAATGTTTCAAAAAATAATTATAAACACTATAACCGCAATTCTGTTTTAGAATCACAAAATCATGAGTTGATTAATACGCTAGAAAAAATAAGGAACCACTTATAATTTCACTCAATTGTACAAAACAAAATGTTACCCTGTTTCTTAGCAGATGTTTTCTTTTTTTCAGAAGCTAAGGTTTTCTTATTGTTGGTTTTTTTCGGTGTTTTTTCCTTGTTAGAAGTCAGTTTCTTCTTTTTCTTAAGTTCCATTTCTTTAGCTACAACACAATAACATTATGCAACACCATTAATACCAACCAAGCATGTAGTCCAAAATGTATCTTTCAATTTTGAACAAATTATATTCCTCTTAACTTGATTTGAACCCAGTGACTTAACCGCTCTGTTTCTGGATTCAAATTCCAGGCTTGTTGTATTTTTTTTCCACTTCTTATTAAATTAAGTGTATATCGGAAAAATTATTACAACTTTAAGAAAGAGTATGCAAATAGAGGAAATTCGGTTTTATCCATGGTTTAAACAAAATAATAATACCAGTGGTATAAGTTAAACATCAACCAGTGGTTGTAAAAACAACAACAAAACACAGAACAAATTGACGAAACAAGAACTTATGAACTAAATTCAATAAATCAGTAAAACATTATAACCTAGTCATTGACATAGTAATGAAGATGAGAGTCACGTCAATTTAGGCCAGTGCTGATCACTAACGTCACCCCAATATACTCCTTTCTAAATATTGGTACAACATCAACTCAAAGAAGAGAAAATCCTATGCCACGTACTAAAAGAAAAGTAAAATAGACATAACCTCTAACTTTAAATTAAAGCAGTAAATATCTATTTATTAAACAAATCTAACAACAAATGTTAAATAGGTATATATTACCTGTGCACTGTCATCCAATCCATATTTATATTGTTTCGGGTTACCCCATCACCCGGTCATATAAATTACACGTAAAACACATAAATAAAACTATTTCTCTTAATGGGGAGATCTTTGTAAAACCATTTGTCACACACAAAACGACAATACAGCCCGCCCTCGCTAGTCCGACACTTTGAAATCCGACGTACTTGGTAATCCGACGCGCCTGTTACGGGAGCAAAAAATCAAGCATGCAGTGACATGAAACACTGTGACTCACGTCTCGTTGCCGTCGGAGCACTTCCGTTCAGTGTTCAGTTGACTTTCGGGACGTGCAGTACACTTTCCCGGTGCAGTGGTATTTTCTTTGTTAGTAAGTGCAAGTGTTCGTGTACAGTAGTTGTGTGAAATGGCTAGTACAAGTGGTGTTAAACGGAAACACAAAACTTTAACAATATCGGAGAAGTGGGAGATTATTAAAAGAATAGATAGCGGTGAAACGCCGACTGCAGTAGCGAAATTTTATGAAATCGGACGGCCTACGATTTATGATATAATGAAGAAAAAAGAAAAAATTGAAGGGTTTATGAAGTCTGTTGAAGACGACGCTTTAAACAGGAAAACCCTGAGAACAAGCGAGTTTCCTGAGGTGGAAGAAGCACTGTTCATTTGGTTTAAACAACAACGCACACGGAATGTTCCTATTTCCGGAGACATACTTAAACAAAAAGCTCAATATTTCTACACAGAAATAACGAAGAAGAATGATTTTCAAGCTAGTCATGGATGGTTCGAAAACTTCAAAAAACGCCATGGTATACGGTTTATGAAGATGTGTGGTGAAAAGGTATCTGCTGACAAGTCTGAGATTGATGCGTTCATTGAAATGGTAGACAAAAAAATTACTGAGCTTGGTTTAGTTCCCGAGCAACTGTACAACGCAGATGAAACCGGGTTGAATTGGCGACAGCTCCCGGCAAAAACATTTGTAAGTGATGAGGAAAAAAAAGTGTCAGGAAGGAAATTGCAAAAAGAACGACTCACGCTTATGGTGTGTGCTAATGCATCAGGCACTCATGCTTTAAAACTGCTTGTTGTAGGAAAATCAAAAAACCCTCGAGCATTCAAAAATGTCAAGGTTGAATCTCTGCCAGTAACTTACAAGTCACAAAGTCGCGCTTGGGTCACAAAAGAAGTTTTTCATGACTGGTACACTAACAGCTTCGTTCCACAAGTTAAGGCTGAATTAAAGAAGAACAAGTTACCAATGAAAGCCCTTCTTTTACTGGATAATGCACCAGGAAATCCTGATGCTGATGAATTGAAAATCAAAACTGCTGATGGCTACATTGAAGCTATGTACCTACCAAAAAATACCACAGCTTTAATCCAGCCCATGGATCAAAATGTGATAAAAACTCTCAAGGCTCACTACAAAAAGCGCATTCTTATGGATGTTGTCAGTCAACCTGATGCTGATATTGCAGCGATTTTGAAAGCTTTTAACATTAAGGACGCCATTTTGAACGCTGCATATGCTTGGCAACAAGTAAAAAGCATAACTTTGATCAAATCTTGGAAAAATGTATGGCCTAACAATCCATGTCTTACAACATGTAATCCTACATCCAGCAGCGATCCAGAACCCGTTTTGGAGGCTACATTGGAACTTTGTAACGAAGTGCAACTTGCCCCCGCATCAGTTGAAGAGCTTAGAACATGGATCATGGAGGACAACCTTGATGCTGACGTGACAGACGCAGATATAATCCAGGAAGTTACAGCAGCTGATGACGACGTGATCGAGGACGCAGCGCCAGAAAAAACCTTCACCGTCAGCTGTGATGAAGCTGTATCGGCAGCTAATACTTTGTTACGTTGGTGCCAAGAGAGAGATGTGGACATGACAAAAATTTTAGTTTTAAAAGGATTGCAAGAAGCAGCAATGATGGACTGTGTACAAAAAAAGAAGCAGAAGTCAATCACAGACTTTTTCAACAACTAAATACCGTGCTGAAACACGTATGTATTAATTTTACAGGGGCCTACTTTTTTAATGAATTGTGTACTTTTATGCGTATTTTTTGGGATGTACGTAATTGAAATGCCCGCCTTATTTGTAACACTGTAAAATAAGTTTAGCTACATAAATTAAAATTGTGTTTCCTTTATTCTGTGTTTTTAATTCTTCCCAAGAATTTAATGGTGATTAATACATTGTTTAAAATGATAGTTATATCTTTTTGGCAATCAAATGCATTACAGAATAGCCATTTTCGATAATCCGGCGATTTTGGTAATCCGACACTACGTCAGTCCCGTACCTGTCGGACTAGCGAGGGCGGGCTGTATTGTTTTTGACCTTAATTGAAATTGAGAACAAAAAATCGCCTTCCATTCGCTAACCGCAACAACCTCATTCACCAATTCCCACAATCGAACAAACTTAACTTCATTAGTCATCTAAACCTCATCCGGGCAACGTGTTTTTAAAAAATGTTTTATTTTGTACATTGTTTTGTGTGTAAAAAATGGTTTTACGACCATCTCACTAGTGAGAGAAATAGTTTTATTTAAGTGTAATTTATGTGACCGGATTTAGGGTAACCCGAAATTGCGATCGTCACAATGATATAAACGAGGATTGTATCACAGTGCACAAGTAATATATACCTACTTTAACATTAGTTATATTCGAATCCAAGAGCTTACATAATCAAATTAAAGAAACCTGTTAAAACATATATTCTGATCAGCTTTTGTAACATGGTGTTTGATTTATATTGTTGTTATTTATACTGAGGTACGTCATCAAGCATGCAAAACCCTATTTTTTACACCTACTCTTTGCAACAAGCTCTGAAATTGCTCCTTTCGTCCATTTGATACAGTCCAAACTTAACCCTAGAAGTGGCAAGGTTAAAGCTAAAATTGAAAAGCCCGTTTATAGCGTTTTGCAAGCATATTTTTAAAAATTCGCCAAAAATAGTAAATGAACCCCAATTCAAAAGTGTTCCATAGCTCTTTTGGAGAAACTTCAAAGAATTCAAATACGCCACTAAAAATTAGTTTCTTTTGAAATTGTAAAAGTTATTAGCTTAGAAAGCAAAAAATGTTTAGTAACGGAAGGAAAAAAAACAACTTTATGCCTACATAAAAAATAGTAAAACATTTTTGTAATTTTTTCAAAATACACAAAAGTTTTATAATTTAGTTCTAAATAGAAATATGTAAAAATATATTTCAATTTCACAACTGTTTAGTTCAAAATAACACTTTGAACTTTTTTACTACATAACCTGCAAATCATGAGCAATTTCAAAGGACTAGGCCTATACATTTTTTTACTTCAAACAATGGTTTTTTGTACCAAAAATTCGAAAATGAAATGAAGAATCGAATAGCATTCTACCCAGTTTCAAATAACTTTACATTTTGTAATGAAAAATCAAAATATCATTTCGGCAATTTAACCTAAAAACTTATTTCTAGGCTACCTTATTTCTTCACTTATCGTTTTATTAGAACATTGTTATAAGCCTAATTTCACTCAAACACAATCTACACTTATTTATTTATAACTAAAACACAATATAACACTATTTTATAAACTGTAATAACCATAAAAGAACACAAAACCAATGTTATAACTGAAGTCTGATTGAAGTCAAACTACGTCGCGCAACGTTCTGAAATGTGTTCAGTTTTATGATTTGTTGTACCAACCTATGAAATCTAAATGTATTGAATTGGACATAGATAAAAACTGTGAAGTTTTCTTTTTAAAACCATATATTGTACATTTTAGGGATATATCGAATAAGACTGTAAGAATCGATTCTAAACAGGCTTGCATATTAGCCAAATCTATGACCAATTACAAGCTTTTATCATCAATCCTGTAGAACAGCTGTTTTCAAAGGAACATGTGATTTGAAGATATCATTTTAAAGAGAATCGTCTACTGAATTCAATGCTGTTATGATCTTCTTCATAATGACTTCTGTGAGGAGTTGCAGACCGTTGAAAATGAGACAAAGTCTTGACAGTATACGGGGATAATTGACGCGTGAATCACAGCTGATTTGATTATTAAAAATTTGAAACGGTGATTACGTATGTAAATGTATGTTTTACGAAAATGTTTTAAATACAAAAATTAAAGTTTAATTGATTAGCTTTCCAACGGTGCCGGTTTTATTACGATTGGATAATTTTAAGTGTATTAAATAACGGAATATGCAAATTTATGCAAATTCTCGCTTTGTTCGAGCTTGTTGCGTTCTACGCCTGAGAGAGCTCACAAAGTCAGTCTGCCATCTACAGGGTTAACATATGTTAACTAACAAATAGCCTACTATATTTCCTTAGACAATCCAACAGCTGCTTATTATACTCAAGATATATGAATTATTCTTTTTTTAACCTTAAAATCATAACCATAATTTGGGTGTGACACTAATCATAATCATTCATCTGCAAGACTACCAAGGTTAAAATAAAATTAATTTTTATTAAAATCTTTATATTTACAATGTTAAATTGAATTTAAAACCATAGGCTAAACTAACATTTTAAGTATCCGAGGTAATTGGGCAGACTTCGGATATCCAAAAACTTGGATAATACCTTAGGCTGTGAGAAAACCATTGATCATTTACATAGTTTGTTATAGGCTGATTTGGAGCCACACTTACTTCAAAATCTGTTTTATTTGGCTTTAAATAATATAAACAAAAAAGGTTTGATAATGTATACTCAAATGAAAAAAAGTGGTAATAAAAACCACAAAAATAATGTCTCTGAAGTTTTTTCATGCTCGCTTTTTTACTTAATTGCCTAGCATCTTCTTTACTTGAATACCGTTGAGATACCCACTTTTCAATTTCCAATCTCTTTCGTCTCCAATCCCCAGTCACTTTCCCAATTCCTAAATCACTAGCCACTTTTCTTATTCAATCGCCACAATCTAATAGTTTGTTTCCCATTTTTGATTTAAATTAAAAACAAAACGCTTTCCACTCATAATGTCTCATTCACAAAGTTTAACACCGACTAAAAACAAAAGAACAAAATACAGTAGCAGGAGGAAGAATTTTTTTTTTTTTTTTGGTTTTTAAAGGCGAAAAACCTAGGTGGTTATCATTGCCTGGATAACGAGGAGCATTTGCATAATGCTCATACAATCAAACACAGCTATAAAATTAAACTTTTAATTTACACACACTACGGACAGTACACGATAAAATAACAATGATAACAACAATAATTACACAATAACAACTTGTTACAGGGGTGTAAAGGGCCCTGTTACATAACAATGAATAAAACTCTAATTAAAATAACAAGTAATAAATCTAAACATGGTAATTAAATTACATAAATGTATGTTGTTTAAAATTTTTCCAATTACATTCAACCGATGGAGGAATGCTAACACCATATTAATGGTTTGGGAGTCATCACCCAGCATCCTCCGAATGCAACTTGGTAGGCAAAACCTCTTCCGAACATGTTTCAGCTTTTCACAATCTAAAAGTAGATGCTTAATTGAAAGGAGGTTTAAGCAGTAAGGACAAAGGGGCTGACCCCCCGACGCATCAGAAACCCGTGGGTTAAACCAGAGTGGCCAATGCGTAGACGAGAAATCACCACTTCCTCTCGACGGCTTTGGCGGTTTGAGGATATCCATGGCCGAACGGTATCTTTAATTTGGCGGAGTTTATTTCCTTGTACTGCTACCCACTCTTCTTCCCACTGTCTAAACAGGGCTTGTTTCAAAAAGGACATATAGTCGGACGACATAACTTTATTCACGCTAGGCTGTCAGGAAGTGGCTTCCTTAGCAGCTAGGTCTGCTATAGTATTTCCTTGTATACCGACGTGACCCGGAACCCAGCAGAACGACACCCCCACGCCCCTCAGACAAAGTCTGTGCGTGGAGCACAAAATATCTTTGACCAAAGAGTTAGGAGAGTACATATTTTGAATGGACTCAAGTGCACTTCTTTAGTCTGAACATATAAGAAGGTGTACCGGTGTTGATAGAACGATATTGAGTGCTTTGAGTATTGCAAAAAGTTCTGCTGTATATACAGAAGAGGAAGATGGTAATCCATAAGTGAAGCTGTTCCCTGACAGAACAAAAGCGCATCCAACTCTATTGTCCAGTTTTGAACTCAGTGAAAATAATATGACTTGATGGGTAACGTTTGCATATGGATATGAATTCCTGACGGTAAACAGCATCAAGTGTAGTTTGTTTTAGACAATGAGAGATCGACATGAGGTTTTCTAATCAACCATGGAGCGACAAAACATGGTGTATTTTCATATGTAGGAGGTAGTGCTACCCCCAGATTATTAAGGATACGGATGGTTCTGATTCCAAAGGGAGCAGTGGATTGTTTACAGAATTCGTACTGTGCTAATAATGGATTGTTAAATACAATATTATATGAAGGGTGCAAAGGTTTGGAGCGCAAATTACACATATATGACAGTTGTAGCTGTTGTCTCCGTCGCGTGAGCGATGGCTCACCCGTTTCAACAAGCAGACTACTAATGGGACTAGAACGAAAAGCTCCGGATGCTAGACGGAGAGCAGTGTTATGAACAGAATCAATCTTTTTAAGAACCGATAACCTAGCTGACGAATAGACTATGGACCCATAGTCAATTCGTGATCGAATAAGAGCTCGGTAAAAACACAGCATGCAGGTTCTATCGGCTCCCCAACGAGAACCACTTAAAACCCGTATCATATCTAAGATCTTGATTTTAAATTTGCCACATGTGGGTTCCAAGAGAGTCTATGGTCGAATATAAGACCAAGAAATGTGACTGTGTTATCGGAGTGAAGTTGAGTTCCGTTTAGGTATAAAGTGGGACTAAAATGTTGTCTGTGACGAGTAAAAGCAATGCATCTAGTTTTAGCAGCGGAAAACTTAAATCCTGTCTGATTGGACCATGTTTGTAATTTGTTGATCGTTAGTTGCAGTGTTCTTTCTGCGGTTGCCGTGTTTCTGGTTGCCACGTAGATGGCAAAATCATAAACAAAAAGAGAACAGTGGACAGGTAATCGGACATTAGCAGTGATGCTATTAATAGCAACTGCAAATAATGTGACACTAAGTACGCTGCCTTGAGGGACACCATTCTCTAAATAAAATCGATCTGACAAGGTGGATCCAAGACGCACCCTAAAATATCGATTAGATAGGAAATGTTTAATAAATGCTAGCATTCTCCCATGAATACCCCAAGATTGTAATGTATTTAGAATTCCTCTTCTCCAAGCCGTATCATATGCCTTTTCAAGATCGAAAAACACCGCAACAAGTGTCTGACGAAGAAGAAAGGCATTTTGAATGGCCGACTCTAACAAAACCAGCTGATCGATAGATGATCTTCTCTGTCGGAAACCACACTGTTCTTTACAGATCAGTTGGTTACTTTCAAGGTACCATACAAGTCGCCGATTGACCATTTTCTCCACCAGTTTACATAGAACGCTGGTGAGAGAAATAGGACGATAACTACTTGGATCAGTTTTGTCTTTCCCTGGTTTTAATAGAGGAATTACTATGGCCTCCAACCAAAAATCAGGAAAGATATGCTCATCCCATATACGATTGTATATTTGGAGAAGAGTTGTTCTACCCAACTCTGGAAGGTGTTTAATCATAGAATATACGATATTATCGGGTCCGGGAGCTGAATCCGTAGCCGACAATAAGGCAGATTCCAATTCATCCATTGTAAATAGGTCATTCAACGGAGAATCCTGTGATATGCCAATAGTGAATGGCATAGCTTCTTGAGCGGTTTTATACGTACGAAAAGCATCGTTATACCCAGCTGTTGAAGACATCAGTCCAACCAAAGGAGCAGAGGAAACATGGCCACACGCAGAACGTAACTTCTTCCACACTGTTGATGTGGGAGTCGTTCTGGTTATTGTGCCAATATAATGGGTCCAAGAATCTTTCCTGCTCTGCCTGAATATTCTGCGAGCTTTGGCATGCAAGATTTTATAATTTTCCAGATTTTCTCCTGTCGGTATTCGATTAAAAGTCCTTAGTGCTTTTCTTCGTAAGCGCAGAGCTTCTTTACATTTGTCGTTCCACCAAGGAACTGGTGGACGTTTTGGTCGTGTTGAAGTTTTTGGTATGTTTTTTTCTGCTGCTGAAATAATGGAATCTGTAAACATATCAACTGTTTCATTTATAGAAATATGTTGATTATATTCCGGTATTGCAAATTGATTTGTAAAATCATTCCATAAGGCTTTGTATATTATCCATCGAGGTGTTCGGTCATTTATAGAAGAGGAGTCATTAAGGGAAATTTTTATAGGGGCATGGTCGCTGCCGTACAAATCTGACATCACTGTCCACTCAAATCTTGCAGCTAGCGAAGGACTACAGAATGACAAGTCTACGACCGTCCAACCTCCTGTCGAAGCTGCTAAGTGTGTTAACGATCCATCATTAAGTAAACACAAATCTAAATCGGATCGTATCCTCTCAACGCAGATACCCCTTGGGCTGCAGGTTTAGGATCCCCACGAATAGTGATGTGCGTTGAAATCGCCAAGTAACAGAATCGGAGCAGGTAATTGATATATTAAATCGATCAAGTCGTTTGATTGGACGGTATAGCTTGGTGGCAGGTATAGACTGCATATGGTTAGTTTTATGGGAACAGCGACTCGAATTGCTACTGCTTGTAATGGTGTATCCAGATTTACGGGAACACCATCCACAGAGTTGTGAGCGAGTATGGCTACACCACCTCTTGTTCTCTCCTCTGTAACAAAATCTGACCTGAAGACGGAATACCCTCTTAAATGTAAAAAATGGGTATTATGGAGATGTGTCTCCTGGAGACAAACGAATAGAGGAGACGTGTCTCGCACAAGAACTTTCAGATCTTCCATGTGACTCCTAATACCATTTAAATTCCACTGAACCACATTCTTATTTGGGATCGTGGACGTAGATAATTAATGATAATATATTTCAACAGTACATATTATATACACAGAGAAATATAATAATATACTAATTTAAATAAATAAATATTTTAGAAGGGACATGGTCCCTTTGTAACCTTTTCGTTTTCCTGTCCTGTAGTGACAGGATGGTTTTTAGGTAGTGTGTCCTTGTCCACTTCCATATTTCCCTCACATGTCTTGGAAGATGTAAAGGGTGGAGAAGGGCAAGGATCAGGTTTTTTAGAAGGGCTTTTAGGAGGATTTGTAGGGGAACCTCCTTTTTCATTTTCTTTTTTACTACTTTTGATGTCTTTTAAATTTTTACTTTTTATAGCAACAGGTTTCTTTACTGGATTACTTTACACTGTTCGAAACGTCAGACTTTGCTCTACAAAATGGTATAAAGCAATCTGTCAAAAAAATAAGGCGTAGCCTACTGAATATCTGTTGACAAAATGGCCTGTTTATTGGTTGAGAGACTGTCCAATCGCAAGGGTTTACAGTATCTCTTCACTGAAACAGTAATTGTACTGTGACATCTGATTGGAAGACACCAACAGAAAGATGAAATCACGACGAATCCAACGGTATCGTTAGAAATGCCAAAGAAACATTATTGTAGATGGTGGGAAACGTTGCAGAAGTGGGAAATAACAGTACAATTGTGCGCAGATTCGCGCGTGGAAACAGCTGTAGCCCGATATGCATATTTTAAAACGATGATTACGTATGTAAATATACGTTTTACGAAAAAGTTGTAAATACAAAAATTGAAGTTTAATTCATTTCCTTTCCAATGGTGCCAGTTTTATTACGATTGGATAATTTTAAGTGGGTTAAAATTATCGTTTATGCAAATTTTTGCAAATGTGTGAAGTTGTTGCGTTTGCGCCGTCTAACCTGGTGTTGTGGTGTCGTATGGCCGTTGGTGGGTTAATGAAAGCTCTTTATCCATAAATAAGCCATTAGTACATTCTTCAAATAATAATTTTGGTTCAAATAATAATAATCTTTGGTTAAAAAGGATGATACAAATTCGTTATTTTATATTAGATTAAAATTAGCTTAAATGGTGCCAAAAATACGTTTTATTGATGAATAGTAAGCTAATTTTATTAAAAAACAAATATTTATTACCATAGCCTGAACAAAATAATAATAATATTTATTACTAATTTTAACAAAATGATAGTCTGAAACTTTAAAAAAATACTTTTATCATATTCCTAGCTCTTAGTATTTACCTAAAACATAAAAGAACAAGTATTGAATTTAATGTTCATATCATATCGTAAGATGTTCATAAAAAGAAGTTGCCGTTTGCTAAGATGACATTGTATTTGATTTTGCCTTAACATAAACAAACATAATTACCTTAATTTCATAAAAAAATCCATACAAATGTAGGCCGATTAAATTAATATACACAAAATTAGTTTCTTTACTAATATTATAATTAGGTCAAATGTTGTTTTGTTTGTTTGTTTGTTTGTATGTAGGGGGTAATCTCTGGAACTACTGTACTGAACTGATTGAAAAATTAGTTTTACGAATAAAAAGCTTCACTATCCGAGTAACATAAGCTATAATTCATTTTGATAAAAATATTTTTTATTTCAATATTTGTAAATTTAGTCGGAAAAAATTCTTAGATTAGGCCTACTAGACTGATGAATTACCATAGCAACCAATTGAATAAAATAACAGATTTAACAGCTGTTTGCTCTAATATTTCCATTAACTCCTCATTTCACACTTTTAAGCAACTATTTGTAGGTTAGATTTTTATTAAAGTGTAGACCTGAGCCTTGCTGGTTCTTTTATAAAACCTTTGTTATAACTGCTGTTATAAAATATAAGAAATAATTTGATTTGAACATTTAACATTATTTACCATCTTAGCTTTGAGGTTATTATTAATCCTACACACCTTTATTATAAAGAAAACATAATCAGATTATGTGTGAAGAAGGTTCCAACGGGGTTGGCGTGCGGAGCATGCAGAAGTTTCCCCTAGTTATATGTATAAAGAAAAAGTTCTTCCTAAAATATAGACTACGTTAAATTATTTCCTTTACAATTGTGCAAGCACGGGGTTGGCATGAAAAGGAAGCTGGGTGTACCTTAGTCAGGGGATTTATTCGCAATTTTTGCGCTGGCCATCATTGACAATGTTGAAATTTATTTTTAGCCAAATTTTTTAATTAATGAATCATGAAATTAAATGAGTTATTCAATAAGTATTAATCACTAAGTGTGGTCCAAATTATATCATGTTTGGTCTTATTTTGATACAATAATCTCATCAATATGTTATAAACTTTTTCATGCCGAAAACGTTAATAATATAAAAGTCTAAGCATCGCTAGTTTTTAAACATTTCGGCCGCCTCGACTCTGAAACATCGGTCTCTTATTTGTAGTCGTTCGCAGCGCTTGCCAAACATCAAAGGCATGCCACAAGGCTGGCAAAAGGGTGTCTGGTGCTCTCGAGTTGTCCCATTTTGATTCCGAGCTGAGGGACAATATTTATGAGACACTTTACTGTAGTTGCTGGCATAGTCACAACGCACTGAAGTGTCGGGTTCTCTTGAGGTTTTTCGATTGGTGGATGAAAATTCTGAACCGAGTGTCGAACAAGTGTGATTGAGGGAGTGGAAGGTCCAGTGCAACGTTAAAATAAATAAAATGTTAAAAAAAAATATTAAAAAGCAATACCGGAAAATATTAAAAGCCTTCCGGCGCATTCCTGCACCAGTAAGCCCCTGACCTTTGTGAATTATTAAAATAGGCATGCACTATATTATGACTGCTATACGGCAGTCTAC
>JAGFPH010000228.1:0-29957 GCA_018207615.1 Philaenus spumarius | reverse complement strand
TTGTTTTCGTATCATTTTCAAACTTTCATATATTTTTGATACAGTCGAGTAGAATGTTTTCTAAAATTTTGAAAAAAATCCGTAAATAAACAGACTAGGCCTATTATACTAACCGTAACCGTCAACGACATTCGACAATGTTTGTTTTTGGTAAAACATAATATACAAGGTTTTAGTAAATTGTGTATATTTCGGGAACCGTTGAACCTATTGTAAATATGTAAAAACAATGGATTTTCAATTAAATTTTCTATAAACTGATGTATCAGGGTATTACTATAGTGATTAATAAACGTAATTGATAAACGAAACGAAACAGCATTATCTACCATTTGTTTTCGACTTGAGAGATTGCCGTAAACTTAAAAGACTCAAAAAGTTGTTTACATATTATTTTCAAACCTTCATATATTTTTGATACAGTCGTGTAGAATGTTTTCTGAAATTTTTAAAAAGATCCGTAAATAAACAGACTAGGCCTATACATACCGTAACCATCAACGACATTCGACAATGTTTGTTTTTGGTAGAAAATATACAGGATTTTAGTAAATTGTGTATATTTTGGGAACCGTTGAACCTATTGTAAATATGTAAAAACAATGGATTATCAATTAAATGTTCTATAAACTGATGTATCAGGATATTACTATAGCGATTAATAAACATGTGTAATCACCTCCCGCACTCTTGATACCCGCGACTGCTGCGGTATTGATACTCATATAATCGTTGTTTAGAGGTTCTGTCAAAGCTGTTTTCCTTATCCGACACATGTTACATTCATATAATAAACCAGTGACTAACCCTTTTTTAATTTCGGACTTAAGCAGCTTGGAATGAAAAAACAGCTAATGGTTACTAATAGTTTAAAATTCTTTAAGAAAAAAATCAATGTCTACAATACGGCGTCCTGAAAAAATAAATCCTCTGAACATTGACACTCTTCATTTTGGAGTAGCTTCCTCTATTATTATTTATTTAATAATCATTGCTATAAGTGGGGAATCCTTGTTCAATCTGATAATAAACTGAAGAACTGGTAGAAGCTTCAGTGTTCAATACTTCAATAGACTGTTCATTACGTGTTGTTTTTGACACTAGATTATAATATTATCCACTCAGCTAATCTATTTCCGCCGCGTCTTAATTTTCTGAATTTGTCACTATATTTAAAAATTAAAAACCAATTATACGCTTTTGAATTAACTACATACCTAACAAAACTAACATTAATAGTGTTGCGGTAACTATAAAAAATCGAGTTCTAATGAAAAACACTAGGCTACAATTCGAATGGTAATAACAATACGATATCCAATTGTAAAAATGTAGGCCTACATAATAATAATACAATAAACATAATAATAGGCCTACGATAAAAGTAATAAATATTTTATTTTATCCACATATATATTTTATTAGTCATACTTTATGCTATAATCCAGTTCCAACTCGTATAAATTTCATACTAAACACAAAATTATGCAATTTGAATCCTAATTTCAACAACATTTTTTTTGTATTCTATAAGAAATAAATAATACAAAATTATACCTTCATAAACATCACTGTGGAAGTAAATTTTTGAAAATTCGCTAGCAAAATTTATATTGCTGATGTTTTACACAAACATAATTAACCCGTTAATTTGACCATGTAGGCACTACAAACAAAATAGATCATATTGTTTATTCATTTGTGTTCCAACAATTGAGATTAGTAGCTACTGATAACCGGGAAATAAATTAGTTCTTGAATTGCGTTTGAAAGGAGGAAGGTGGTTAGAAGCCTACTGCCTAAATATGTTTTATTCTGGTCGACAGTGTACATACAACATGGCAACGGTGTATCGAAAGATTTGGCAACTCTGTTCAAATCTCCAAGATGTAGGTCAAACTTATATTCCCTGTAGTAAGGATTCTAAGAACCAAGGCGGGAATATCAGGATCTCGAAGATGGCTCGAATCTCTCATCCTGTGTTAGGACGTGTAAACTAAAATCGAGGTAACGACCGCAGCGCTTCTGGTGGACACACATGTTATACACATTGCATAGTTTTTGGCACCATATTTAGATCCCCCGGAATATTTGGATGTGAGTATCACGTGACATCTAGAAAGCCAATAGCAAGCGAAAGCAAAACGAGATCCGGATTTTCGGATCTCAAAGGGAAAACGGATCTCGCAGCTCTGGTGTGTAAACACGCTTCGGATCTCGTTGTATACTATAAATAAACACACACACACACACACACACACACGGTCGGACACCTCGGCGGGAATAGTCAGAATGGCTTCCTGGGACCTCAAAACGTGGAGATTTAATGAAAACTCGACTTTCGAAAATCGGACCGAAATCAATAACTTCCCTTTATTGGTAGCGGGAAGTTAAAAAAATGTTCTAATACTTAATTGTAATCTTCAATTATATTTCTAAACGTCTTAAATAAATGAAAAAAGAAAATAGAATTTACAAAATTTATACAGCCTAGAGTATGTACAGTTAATGCAATGGCAAATTTTTTACTACTACCCCTAGCCACATTGCGGCAGAGTTGCCAACATATATAAAAAAAAATGTTCTAATACTTAATTGTAATCTTCAATTATATTTCTAAACCTCTTAAATAAATGAAAAAAGAAAATAGTATTTACAAAATTTAGGGGCGGTTCAGGTTTAGTTAGTCTGCGTCTTTCGTTAGGCCTGGTCTAACTTAGACCGCGGCTTAAAAACAGGATTCAGGAGTCCACCCCTAAATTGCTTAAGCTCGAGTTTAGGTTAAGACCGAGTCTAACTTAGTATCAGCCTAATGGGCAGGGAATCGCAGGGAATTCACGTCGTAAGGTTGGCAGCAGCCAGCAGGGAGTACCGTAGCATCGTCGGTCGAGGGCTCCTCACGACAAAAGTGTCCTTCTGTTTTATGATAGGGGTTGGGTTTTATAGCCTTGTTGATGACTTTCTCTTTGACAGTTCAGGTTGAAAATCGTACTGGTCAGAGTGAAATTGTTGTTTGTAAGTACCGGTCCAATGTTGATTTGTTGAATAGTATTTAATTTATAGAAATATTTCAGTAATTTTAAATATTGTAAGTGTATTTTAGTGAAATTTATGTACATTTTACTAATTTTATATTAACACTTTAGTTTATTAATTTGAAACGCTACTAAGAGCGATGGCTGAAAACAAAAATAAAACCCCACGTGGTGCGAATTTCTCCCAAACAGAATTGGAGTTTATAAAATCAGTAATACTTAAACACCCAATAGTAGAAAATAAAACCGCATGTCCAAAAAACGAAATCAAAGAAGCCAAGTCAAAGAAAGCTGCAGAGAGGCGAAGGATGTTCAAAAAGTGGGGAGGGCCTCAATCTCCACCAGCTGAGGAGGACAGAGCGATGGACGAAAACGTACAGTGAGCAAACTTTGCTGGAAAATATTCCAGATGACGACGATGATTACAAGGTAGTTTGACAGCTTATGATATATTCTAAACTGCATTCTATTGTTTTTTACTCATAAACTTAGTACTGCAGTTTAAGTGCAAATATATTTATTTTTAGGGCTGTAATACGTTTTAAATGCATCCCGTATTATAACAACACGTAACTTACGATACTAATAAAAAAGTATTATTTTCTTTTTAAATATGTACTGACGAAACTTGGCATGTAGCTTTATCTGGTTGTTGTCAATTGATATTTGCACAAAAAGCAATATTTGTTTGAGACCGTCGTAGCACCAAACCTGCGTACTCAGCTATAAAGACAATCTTCTCTTTTATGCCTCACATATTTATGAAAAAATAAAATAAAACTTTGTCTGTGGCATCATCTTGTGAGCTCTATAATATACTTTGACCTAAAGGGGTTTCCTGTTTTGAGGTGACATTGACGAAAGGTCAATGGACGAACCAGAGCCAGAAACTATAACTCTCCTTCAGGTTCAACTGCAATTGCTGCCATGACTATGTCAGCTATGACGGCAGGGGTTAGCCTAGGGGATTTTCGAATAATAAAACCAATAAGAAAGTCATAACTTTTACTCAAGAATTTCACAATAAAAGAATGGAATACTTGAAAATAATAGAGCATGAACTCAAAATGCAAGTGTTGGAAGAGGAGAGAAGTTACTGGCAACAGATGAAAACAAACTCACTCCATGCCTCAATTCCTATGTCTGTAAACGTTGTCAGAACAAAAGAACTACCATTTACTCAGTGAAGCCATTCATTAAACTTACTAGAGCCTAGTTTTCAATATAACAACAAACTATTTTTGTACTTTTATATTGTAATATTTTGTGCTTTGTAAGATTTTTTAAAAGCGTTGATATTTTAAATTAAATCTATTTCAAAATATAACATTGGTAACCATCGATCCTTAGGTATACAATAAATAAGCACATAAGTGAAATAACAAAAGTTTTTATTGTTCCTACACGTATCAATAGGCTATTATTTAATAGAAGTACAATTAAATGGGTTATTCCATGTCAATTCAACACAGTGATTTGCCATGACCTTTTCCAATTTCAATGAAATTTTGCAGGGAGGTTGCCTTTATGTAGAATAAGAAAAATACCAAATTTTATTAAATTATCTCTATTGGCTAGTGAGTTATGACTTCATGAAATTCTCAAAAACGAGCCAAAAACGCATGTACTTGAAAACTTTAAACTTAAATTGCGCCTCTCTTACTGAAGATACAGAGCTGGGTTAAAATGCAATTTTAAAGCATTTTTCATGGCCTTTAATATGACATATGACACAATATAGTCTAGAGGAAAATGATTTTTGCAAAATCAACTGAAATTTTTGATTTTGAATTTTTTTAAATGCGCTGGTTTTAAAAATTTGAAAAAAATTAGAATTAACCTTTATATACTTATAAACATATATTGTAAATTTAAACTTGGGATCACAATGGGTTCTAATATAAAACTTATTTTGAAATCTGCCTGACAGTGAAATTTTCCCTGGCAAAGTTTAAAATAGGTTATTTTAATGAGCAAAATACTTTTCAGAATCTCATTAAACTTGAAGATCTATAACCAGTTTATAAAAATACTTTTTATATCAATCTCAACATAACTTGTTTGAACTTGAAAAGGTTATTATTATTCTCAATAGAAGTCTGATAACTTACAGCAGGCTTAACAAAAGTGATCACTGAATAAGAGACGAAAGAAAATTGAGGAACATGGTAGATTGGATGTTAAAAGATTTTGCAAATTTACCAAGAGAGGCTAAAGTTTGTGATTCATGCAGAAAAACACTCTCATCTTCAAAAAATTATCAAGGAGAAAGTGAAATTGGTGCGGTTGGCCACGTGACCCAGGTTTTTCAACTCCATCAGAAGGCGTGAATATGTTACATGCGGTTGGCAACTTTGATACAGATCGCCATAACTTTCCATGTGAATACATTAAATGCTTCTCTCCATGAGTTAGGTGAGTAACCTATTGATAAACAAAAGTTGGGTAGATCTAAAAATGATTCTTCAACTAAAATTAAAAAAATAAATTCTGCATTGAAAAAAACTTTTCACTAATGTCAAAGAGCCATATGATGACGAGGCTGAGGTATCATTGAAGGTTCACTTTCAAATGATCATCAACTGAAAAAGTAACTGCATTACAAGACCAACTTCGAATCAAGGAAATCAGTGGTTATATATGTAACCGTAATATATGAGAATGAGTGGTGGTTGGCATATGTTTTGGCGAAAGAAGAAGCAGCTGATGAGGTCAAGATTTCTTTTACACCCAGCTGATCCATCAGCTTCCTTCTCTTATCCTTCAAGACAAGATGTGTTGTGGCTTCCTGCAAGTCATGTCTTATGTAAAGTAAATCCAGTGACACCAGCGAAAAAAAAGAGTTTATAAACTCAATGAACAAGAGACAAGTAAAATAGTTAAAGCATATAATGACTACATAAATGATTTGTAGTGTTATGAAAGTCCTGCATACAAGTTGGTGTAAATATAGATTTAAGGTGAGTTTCTTAAAAATAAATTATGAGTAAATGTTATATAGTTTTATGGATTTTAAGTATGATTTTTTCCCGAGAAACCTATGTAAGCTTATTTATGAACAAAGTTTTATGTTAGAACCCATTGTGATACCAAGTTTAAATTTACAATATATGTTTATAAGTATATAAAGGTTAATTACAATTTTTTTCAAATTTTTAAAACCGGCGCATTTTGAAAAATTCAAAATCAAAAATTTCAGTTGATTTTTCAAAAACCATTTTCCTCTCTCTTAGACTATATTGTGTTGTATGTCATATTAAAGGCCACGAAAAATGCTTTAAAATGACTTTTTTACCAGCTCTGAATCTTCAGTAGGAGAGGCACAATTTACGTTTTAAGTTTTCGAGTACATGCGTTTTTGGCTCGTTTTTGGGAATTTCATGTAGTTATAACTCACTAACCAATAGAGTTAAATTAATAAAATTTGGTATTTTTCTTAATCTATATAAAGGCAACCTCCCTGCCCAATTTTATTGATTTCTGAGATTGTCAGGTTCGAAATGTATTAAAACTGTGTTGATTTGACATGGAATGACCCAAATACAACCAGTAAATATTAAAAAGATTTGAACATTCGTTTTAGCATATTATTTGTTAGACTCCGACTTAAACCTGTTACTGCCAGTTCGAAGTTGAAGCGTAAATCAACTTAGGCTATCTAATTTAGGCTCGAACTTGTACTCGTAAACCAACGGAGTTTATCTTTTAAGCCCGAGTTCATCCGGACTGGGACTGGTAAAGCGGAATATTTAAGCGCGGGTTTATCCCTCCTATATTTAAGCCGGGACTATCTTTAGACCAAGTCTAACGTTAAACCCGAGCTCCTGAAGTCAATTTTTAGACTGCAGCTCAAATACCGGACTAAAGGTAAACCCGAACTCCTGAACCGGCCCTTAATATAATTAATCATAGGCCCTAAACAGAAAATAAAACACTTTAAACTTAAACACAATTCATTCTTATTCAATTTAACTCTGTAGAAATATAGACAATAAAATAGGACTGCGAATACAAACGTAAATAAACACGAATGCCGTACTATGCTAGGCTATTTCTACAAATTAATACATTTTCATTTTATAAAATTCTATAACACATAGGCCTACATACATACTACGGATATTCAATATAGTAGCCTACATCAATGTTCATGAAAAGATACATTGAATCAATCCTAAGTGTATAACAAGGGCCCCAAATTAATTTGTTACATCGATGTATTTTGAATCGATAAAAACAAAAAAGCATGAAGTTCTAACTGTCTCTAGTCGCAGTATGTTTCCCCTTTGTAAACATAGGCTATAATATAAGTTGGTAACATCAATTAAGTTGTTTTTGTTTTACAGAAATACAAGCATTTTAAAAAAAATTGCCTGAAGTTCTTTAGTCTTTAGCCTAAGTCACAGTATGTTTACCTCCATTCAACATTAAATAGAGTATAATTTGGTTGGCAGCAAAAAAAAGTTGTCGTCTGAAAAGATATCAGCTAAGGATCGAAAAGTAAATTTACGCCAGTGAAATTACTACAATACGTCATAAAAAAAAACCATTCTATTACTATTTAACATTGAATCAGTTTCAATGTGCTTAGGTTGGCAACATATAACAATTCAAACCCTGTAAATGAAACTTTGAATAGGTAACCTATAGTAAAATGCATAGAGTTAGGCCTAGTTAACCTAAGACAAGTTAGTATCTATATATATTTATATATTCGATTTCAAAAGAACTAACCTCAATGAATAAATGTACTAAAATAAGTAATACCAATGTCCTGATCGCTTAAAGTCTAATCCAAATTAAATAGAATCATTTAACCATATGAAATTCTTTTAGGTTAACTCCAAGATGTAAGCCTAAATTGCTATGCAAATAGAAAACGATGTATTTTGATAACACAAGACACTCACATATCAAAGTTGGATACAATAAGCCATATTATAGGGGATAAACAGTAAACTTTTATTAAAAGTCAATTTTAAATCATACCTAACACTTAAAAACAAACATCGATGCTCTGTTTTGTTTACAATAATAAAAACCATGTGAATGACTGTATACGAGCCGGCCATTTTGATAAATTCGTTGCTAGGCAACTGTTACTAAGAGACAAAGATAACGTCATAGCTTCATGCAAGGTCTAGTCTGATAAAAAGCGGAGGAGAAATAGTTACGTAGAAATATTCAAAACATAATTAAAATTTTGTAAAGTAAGTTAAGATATTATGTCAAATAAATTAAGTTAAACAATTTTAATATGTAAGAGAGAAGCAATATATTGTAGAATAATAAATTAACCAATGTGTAAAAAGGTACAGTCAAGTAACGCGGATTAAAATTTTGATAGTCTCAACCCCAAAACCGTGTAAAAAGGACGAATCAGAAAGCCCAATCCATACGCGCCTAGAAGACAAACTTTAAAACCGACGCTAAAGGAAATCGAGTTGATGACACCAAGATATATAGATGTGTTATTGTGATCTCCAGTTTTTTTAAAAGTGATATAAAAGTAAAAATTGTGTTTTCGGACTAACAAGAACTATTAAAATGATAAGTATAACCTGGTGAACATAATGAACTAAAAATTTTAATAATATTCCAACTCTAACTATTTTAAAAGAGCTTCAAACTTTCTCAAGAACATTTAAAAGATTTCTAAAAAGATTTTGTTATCCATTCTATACCTAAAGGACATATTATTTTGTGTAGGCCTAGTTAATCCATATAGGCTAAATTAAACTTCAAAAATTAAGACGTATTTACGTATAATCTACTTGGAAAAAGCCAGCACGACCACCCTACCCCGAGATATACATATATTCACCACAGAATATAGAATTATATTTTATGAACCATAAAAGACCTTCTGAGCATTTTTTATGTAAATTATTGAATCAAGGAAACACTTGTAATTATATTGTAATTTTAACCTCAATAAATTTGTATTTGTAACCCGTTTTCATTCATTTATACAGAAATAGATAGAATCTTAGTGACTTATATTAGAAGTTATTCCAATGGCAAGTTGTATCAGAGAAAAGGCGGAACTTTACTATTCGACTCTAGGCTAACCTAGAGCTAACATAAATGCAAAAATAATAATTAAAAAAATACCTAAAAGGTTCTGACCTAACCTATTTAGTCACAGTAGGCTATGTTTACCTGTATTCAACATTTAACAGTAGAATGTAAAACAACGTGTCATTGTCTAAAAAAATATTAGGCTAGAGTCGAATAGTAAAGTTACGCCCAGAGAAAATAATTATTAGAGTTATTCCAAAATTTAATAAATTCATAATAATAAAAGAAATATTGTTGTAGTTTTGTAAACACTACTCCCTTTTCTAAAAAAGAGGTCGTCGCCACAAAGATATCAGCAGGGAGGCGTATTGTAAACTTACACCTTACAGCCTACTGATTTTACCCAAACAATGGTTTAAGGAAGCTTAAAAACAAAAATTGGCTTAAGTAAGCTATCTATTATATAGGTTAATCATTCTAGGGAAATACATTAAAGGCCTATATTGCCTAATAATAATGAACAAAAATAGAATGAGAGGAACCACAATCGGTCTCCCCCCCTCCCCAGTTTAGGATAAAGCAAGTAGGCTAGGTATTCTATTATGTGAGGAAATGTAAATCAAATTTGTCAAATAAACCACTTGTAGTTTGTAATAAAGTAGCTTTATAATATTTGATGAGTGTAGTATTAAGTTTAACTATAAATTCTATACCCAAATGGATGGCTCTTAGAAAAGCATTCTCTTATAGGTCTACTTCTGAAAATGGTAGCTTATCAAGAAGAAAATAAACAAAAGTAGGCCTAAATATAATACTTACAGCAAGTTAGAAAGAATGTTGCCGAAACGCTAACACCTCAAGATAGATACCAATTAGTCTTCAGAGAAAAAATACTGGATTAGAAATGCTTTCAACGACGAAAGTATAATAGTACAATGCTCTATTATAGCAATGTCTAGGAAGGTTTTAGTCCAAGTCCAAATGTTTGCTATCTTAGTCTCAACCCTCTCAACTCTTTAATACCTTTAATGATACTATGACAGCATGGTGGCGGCAATTGCTAAAGCACAGACACCGACTGCAATTTGTTTCGTGGAACAAAGATTAATTAACAAGAAACGAAATCTGTTCTTCAAACTATAACGTCTTTGGGTATATTCTCTTATTCACTGATCTCTATACTAACTATATTTATTTAGAAGGAATAAAGAAATAACGTAAAATATAATCGAATTTTATTCGCGAGGACCGTTTATTATCAAAAAGACTTTTGACTTAGCGAATTTCCATAGGAAAAATGAGCTATTGCAGTGACCCTTATGGTAAGACGCAAGGTCGGGAGTAGTAAATGAGCACCAATCATGGTCCCCAGAACAAGTTTTGGGGTGTTTTAAATCATATATATATGTTCGCACTCTACCGGCTACATTTTAAGTCCGATTTGGTTCAAATTTGGTACACATGGTTGTCTACGTCGCTCGGACGAGTTCGTTAGCCAAAACAATCCAACAACCTGAAGCACGTTTTTTTACCGGAAGTAACTATTTTTTGAGATTTTTCCAACGAGAATGAAATTATTTTAGAGTTTTTTCTACATGTATAAATGATGATGTTATTCTGCACATTTTGTTTTATTACGAGACCTTATAGCTCGCTTTGTTCCCCCAAAATCGATCAAACCGTAAAATACCATAAAAGTACCCGGTTCAAAGCCATGTGGTGGATTTTACTGTGGGGTTGGCGTGCAAGGCACGCAATGCTTTGTGTACCGGTATTGAAGATACTCCCAATATGTGGAATGGCGAGCGAAGCACGCAATGCTTTGTGTATTGAAGATACTCATAATATACGGAATGGCGTGCGAATCATTTTGCAGCTATTCAACACCGTCGTGAATAGACCTATTTCCCAAATTGTTGGTTGAAACCCTAAAACATAAGCCTATAAACTTAATTTTGGAAATATGCTCAACTCACGTCAACGGTTCAGCTGCGAGGTTGAATTATTTATACCTTTGATTATTTATCTACCATAATTAAAGTTTATACCTATTAGTAATTAAATTAGGAATTTCCAGCTGATCATTTGGCTCATTTTTAACTATCACGTGTAGTCAGTGGTTTTAAAACTTCCAGTTTTACTGTAATAAGTATATTAATTCCATCTTTATCAAAGTATTTTAAGTACCTAACGAAGTTTCAATCAAAAGGGATCTTAATAGAAACAAAACCTTATTTAAAAAAAGTACCGGTAGCATAAAAAACACTGACTTTTTTTCGTGTTTGATGATTTTATGTTATATATAGTTTATAGTCATCGTCTTTAGGAATGGTCAAAACAGATCATTAAATCATCAGATCATTAAATTTTAAAAGATTCGGATTAATTAGATCGTTCACCAAAATAAACCATTAATTTCCGTTCCAATATACAATGCACTACAAGTTCCACTCCCTATTCCATATTTTTAAATTTAAATTACTAACCTCTACATTCAACAGAAAACTTCAATTGCACATTTTACACCATACGTTCATCAATTTGATTTACAGTACTTTAAGAGCTTTAGCTACCCTTTATTTTTTGATTCTTTAAACATATCGTTGAGTTTTTCAGACTCAATGCAATAATTAGAAACAATGCGATAATAAATATATTACAATATTCATTGGCAGCATATTGGCAATAATAATAAATAAGTAGTGCATTTTCTTAAATAAAATAATAAAATAATATTATTTATTTAATTTTGCCGTTCATTATTTGTGAGATAGCAAACTTTGTTTTTTTTTTTTAAAGTTTCTCGTTTATTAAAACACTCTTGATTAGGATTAGAATTGGAACCGAATTTCATTTGTGTGGGCTTAACTTGCTTAGTCGTTCTGTCATATCTCATAAATATTTATTTATATGGTTTCAGAAGTTGGGAGAATAATTATTGTTTCATCATGACATCAGCTGATAAATTAAGTCAAATATCAGCTGAGTAAATAAAATTCAAACATTGATAAGTATAAAAATAATATAGGCTATATTATAGTAAATAAATACAAATAGTTCTTTGTCACTAGCCTAGCTGCTAAAACGTCAAAACAACTTTTACTATATATTTATAGGTTATAAGTACTATATTATTTGTTAATTATGCAATCTTATTAAAAACAACAAATAAAAAAATGTTCCATAGAAAAGCCACCGATTTCAAAGATGTGAAATATCAAAGATTGAACAAAAGTAATAAGCCCAACGAAATTGTAAGAAAATCATTATATTTTAAAATATGTTTTCTATATAGGCTACCTATTTAGCAAAATAAATATAAAAGTGAAAGTCTTGTCTCTGATCAAATTGAGGATATTGAAATTAATGTATCTGAGATAAAGTTAATTATATACTAAAAGAATTCCTGTTAGGCTCAATAATAATTCAATAAGCATTCGGCGAAAGTTTACATTAGGACACCTAGTCATATTTTGTCAGAGGTGCTAACGTATATAGGCCTACAAGAAAATAATGAATTCATTTTCAGTATCCAGGTCACTGATTTATTAAAAATAAAGTTTCTTACCTTCTTCTGTCAAGTGACCTCTTCTTTATATTCGTTAGTGACGCGTTTCGGGACTTTTATCCCATCATCAGACACAAAATTACTCAATCGAGGTCGTCATACATTAAAATTAAATTACACAAAACACACATTTCACGTTTAGGTGTACACCTTCTGGCGACCGGCCGGCAATTGTCAGTCTGTTGTCTCGCGCACTCTGAAGGCGTTCAAATCTAAAGATGTAAACGGCGAACACCAGTTATTAAACGACCAGCTGAGTTTTGACTCGAATACGTTATATGATACGGCGATAAGAATCCAAAAAGCCTGCGGTAAGAACAGTTTCAGAGTGCGCGAGACAACAGACTGACAGTTGCCGGCCGGTCGCCAGAAGGTGTACACCTAAACGTGAAATGTGCTATGTGTGTTTTGTGTAATTTAATTTTAATGTATGACGACCTCGATTGAGTAATTTTGTGTCTGATGATGGGATAAAAGTCCCGAAACGCGTCACTAACGAATATAAAGAAGAGGTCACGTGACGGAAGAAGGTAAGAAACTTTATTTCTACAAGAAAATCTAATAACATGTAGTTGTAATGTTCAATTCTATTATTTCTAAACGATTTAAATAAACGAATACAGAAAATATAATCTAGCCTCCGTAATTAACTTAATTATGAATAGAGAATAAAAACACTTTAAATTTAAACTCAATTCACATGTTGGGCCTATTTAACTCAGGAAATATTAAACGTATTCAAATCGGTCTGCACATGCAAACTTAACCCTTGTACTTTCAGACCACTCAATTTGGCACTTGAAATAAGTCAACTTTGACAACTCTACTTGTATTGAAATCATCCAATCGCAATAAATCAAAAACCGTTGGAAATGACTTAAACTTTAATTTTTGTATTTACACACTTTTTCTAAAACATATATTTACATATGTGTTATCATCGTTTTAAAATTGTCGTTTTCTGTAAACCTGTTGCCTCGCGTGAACCACAAAGCAACTGAAATATTTTGGGTACTTACGATACTTGCGTATTAGACGGAGGCCACTATTTTTAGACGTTTTTTATTTCATACCATTTTTAGTAGTAACCTAGAAACTAAACATACTGTAACTATAGGTTAGAACTTGAGGCTATTGTTTTTATTATTCTTGCATTTTTGTTGTTTACTAAGACAATACCTAACCTAGCAACGTTTAAAAAAATAGTTGCCTCCGTATAATACGCAAGTACCATATTTTGACTAATAATATAAAGATACTATTGGATTCGTCAAGATTTTAACTTTCTAAAACTGTCTTCCAATCAGTTGTCACTTTTATACTTTCCAAAATGTAAAGTTTTAAACCAATGAATAGCACATTTTGCAATCGAGATAACACAATTCTTTAAGTTAGTATTTATATCTTTATACTATTTTGTAGGGAAAACTCCGATCTGTCGTTTGGTGTAGGCTAAAGTAAACTAGATTTGACTGGTTAGATGTTATTCAAACAGCAGTGGAAAGTACAGACTTGTGTAGAATTCAAACACCGCATGAGATAGCAAAGCAAGGCTGTTTTCCACGCTCTTCAACTGTCAATTTTGTATGTCCTTTATCCACGCGAGGTTTCATTTGTTTCATCTCATTTTGTAATTCAAGTAAAGCTAAGTCAAATACTTTTATGAAATAATAATTTACAAGTATACTTTATAATATTTCATTTTTGGGCAAAGGATATTATTCCTAAATTACTATTCAAACTAGGCCTAGTTTTGTTAGCAGTCTTGTAGTAAAAACATAAAAACTGGTGTTTTCAAAATAAGAAATTTGAAATTGATAAATATTTTTATACAGTTCTATTTAGAACTAAATTAAGAAACTTTTTTACATTTATGAAAAAAATTACAAAAAATGTTTTCTATTTTTTATGTAGGCTGAAAGTTGATCTTTTTCATTTTGTTACTGAACATTTTTGTTTCTTGAGCTAATAACTTTGTAAATTTTACATCAATAATTTTTTTACTGCCATATAGGAATTCTTTGAACCTTTCTCTACAAAAAAGTTATAGAACACTTTTGGATTGGTTTATAATTACTATATTTGGCGAATTTTTGAAAATATGCTTGCGCACACACCGAAATGGCTTGACGTTGAAAAACATTAACACGGACAGTTGTAGAGTTAAGTAAACATGATTGCCTGACTTGGCTATTTCTACAATTTAACATCACTTATAAAAATGCATTCATAAAAAAAAAACAGGAACACACAATTTCACTTTATAAAATTCTATAGGCCATGTACATGTTAACTGTACAGTCAGTTACTTTACATCAAACTAAAAACTAGGGATATTCAATATACTGTACATCAATGTTTACGACTTGTTACATTGAATCAATCCGATGTGTATAACAAGGGCCCAAAAGGTATTCGTTGCATTGATATATTGTATTTTGAATCGATGAAAATATAAAAAAATCCTGAAGTTCTAACTTACAGTCTCTAGTCACAGTATATTTCCACATTGTAAACATATATAAGTTGGTAACATCAATAAAGTTGTTTTGTACCGGTATTACAGAAATGCAAGCATTATAAAGAACCTGAATTTCTAACTTACAGTCTTTAGTCACAGATGTTTATGAACATTCAATAGCACAATGTGCTTAGTTTGCAAACATATCAGCTAGGTGCCCTGAGTAATTTTCTGCCCAAGCATTCCTCTTAAATTCCATGACAAATATGGTTTATTATAATTTGGTTTATAAGCCAATATTAGCTAGCTTCTTTTAAACTATATTCAATCTAGTGACAGTTGTAGCCTACTAATCTGAATTCTGTTCAATTCTAATCTAGTGATATTCTGTTCAAAATTAGTTAGACCATTCTGAAATCGGTCAAACAGTTTTTGAGTCTATAGAGGACAAAGAAACATTCATTTTTATTATAGAAATTACATTTAATCCCATTTCAGATATTTGCTATAAAATATGAAATTTTATTTCAGTATGGAAGTTTGCATAAAATACCATGGAGAGCATTATGTTTTGCATTTATTTTGTGCTTGGCTGGGACTTGCCTTCTTGTAACAGGTAGTTTGCTTGTCAGTGGTCATATTGATGCTAAGGTAAGTTTAACATTTACAGAGGTATATTTAACCATGTGTAACTCAGTGCTATATTATTATGGTTTGGGCAGTCTTACTTCTTTTGTACGATCTACACTATATCAAAGCCCACAAAAGAATACCGTTGCGAGGCGTACAATAGGATGGGCGCGCAGCGTTGCCATATCTACTAGCCTCGAACACTCCTGGTATTTACCGCTCGAGGCTTGATCGCACAGTTTAAAGAATTAGAAATGTGTTGAGTCAGCCGCAGTCAGTTAGAAGCGTGGGAAGAACGTGACAACGTCGCACTACGGCGATTAGAGCGTTCAAGGTCTCTGAGTACACAAGCCCGTCCTCAACGGTATTCTTTAGTGGGCTTTGATATAGTGACCCAAGTTACTTGGTACGGTACCGTAAAACTCCATTTTAATGAAAACACAAACACAAAATCTTTAGTAAATTCTACAAAATTTGTTGAATCTTGAGACCGATCATGTTTGCATAAGCTGCATTACTGTTATATGCCAGTTTATAAACACCAGTTTTTCATGTTTTATTTAATAATTTATCCTTTGTACCATTCTTAAGCTTTAAAATAGTACATCTTGCAGCTCAACATCATCATATGTAATATGTTCTTAATTCCCGCAGCTCTGTATTTGCATTCTATCATATGTAGTCAAAAAATTCCTTACTTAAAGACACACTTTAATTAATGCCATCCATGTTCTCCAACTTCAGGAATCTATATATTTAATTGCTCAAATGAAATTGTGAGCAAATGGTAGGTCGTAGAAAGCTGGGGGAGGCCTCATTTTAGAGGTCTGGGCATGAAGTTTTGGGGAAAAATATTCATTTTTGTTAATTGTGTCACAAAAATTTGTTACGAAATAAAATAATTACCATTTAAATAGCATGGGAATATGTAGGTGTAAATCAGGTGATTTTAACGTTAAAAACAGGTGATTGTATACATAATAATTAATTCCCATTTAAATAGCATGGGAATATATAGGTGTAAATCAAGTGATTTTAGTGTTAAAAACAGGTGATTGTATATAAATTGGAAAATTCAGCTATCATAACAACACCTGAATGTGCAGTTTTGTGATGTGTTTTGTTATTGTTGTGTTTTTGTTTTAAAGTGAGAATTAAAATCATAGCTTAGGCTATATGATTAAACACACTGTACAATTATTTCAACTGTACTTTTTTACTGTAATGAATAACGCTGGAAGACCACCTCGCAAAGGTAGGCCATCACGAAGAGGTATTGTTCCTAGAAATATAGCCTATATATAGGGGCTATTGCCCCTACAAGCCACTAGTAAGAAGTGTAATTTTGCTGGGTTCAGGATCATGTTGGTATTAACCGCTATGAAAACGAAATTTGCTATTCAATTCCGTTAACACATCTAGTAATATGTAAATACTGAGTTGGACTTGTGAGAAGTTATACTTGACAGAAGTTATAAATTATCCAAGACATTAGACCAAATAATAAGAAATAATGTAACCTTCACACAAAATCACTCCTTAATAAATAGCCTAGATCTCATCAATAAAATACAGAATGAGAAAATAGAATTTAATAACATACTTGTTTCATTCGATATAGTCAATTTATATACCAACGTCCCGATAACTCAAACTATAAGCATATTAAAAAATAATATCGAAGAACATAACACAATCAGTGGTCACAAGTTAGAAGAACTCATAAAAAAATTTTTGCAGCAAAATTATTTTGAATTCGATAACATTTGTTATATCCAAACAAAAGGCCTGGCTATGGGTTCTCCTCTATCAAGTATATTGTCTGAGATTTTTCTCAATCACATTGAACTAAAATACATTATGAACCCGTCTAACAAGTTTTATAAAAACATACGATTATACCACAGATACGTCGACGACACAATCTGTCTCTTCAAAGGAACTAAAAGACAAATAAATACTTTTAATAACTATTTAAATAAATTACACCCTTCCCTCAAATTCACATGCAAAGTGGAAGCCAACGATAGCTTGAATTTTCTTGACTTAACCATCACCAAAGCTAACAACAAATTTGCCTTTAAAGTATACAGGAAACCAACACAACCGGACCACACAATACACGCCACCTCAAATCATCCGCACAACCAGAAGATGTCAGCTTATAATAGTTTTATACATAGACCGCTTAACATACCGATGAACAAAACTGACTTCGAACAGGAAATAAAAACAATAAAACAGATAGCAATCTCAAATGGCTACGAGCTACGATCACGCAATAATAGATGGACTGATAAAAAAAAAAAAACAAACAGAACAATATAAAAAAAGACAAACCGAAATATAAGTGCTGAATACCATGGATTGTTGGATAATGCTGCAGACAGAATATTCCTAAAACAAGGTTACAAACTGGCCTTTAAAAATAACTTAGCCAAGGCAATCAAACCAAAACCTAAAGATGACTGCCCTTATAACGCAAGTGGAATATATAACCTTACTTGTAATAATTGCTATAAACATTACATCGGTCAAACAGGACGAACTTTCAAAACACGTTTCAAAGAGCACATTCCTAATAGTAAATCTGACCCAACCCATTCTAAATATGCCGAACACCTAATAGATACTGGCCATACATATACAAATATCCAAAATAATATGCAAATTCTAAATAAATGTTCTAAAGGACCAAATATGAATGTTCTTGAGGAATTTCACATTTATAAGGCCACAATTTTAAACCCAAGCTTACTGTTGAACGATAAAATCCATTTTAAGTCCAACATCTTATTCGACAATATCATCAGAACCAGCCCCCTCCTATCGCCAAAATAATCTACTGAATACATTTCAATACGTAAGATAGACTAGATTAATCAGTGCGTAACTAAGGACAGACCGCAATGCACGTGCGAGTGTTCTTATCCATAAGACTATATTTATATCTTTGTTCAAATGTGCTGTGTACATGTATAGTGTTTGTGTTTTGTGTTCGTAAATTGTGATTAACAATTTAATGTTGTTTTGACGCGCATTAAATTAAATGCAAAAAATTTTAATAATATAATCGGTTCGACAATGCCTGAAAAATAGGTGAAACGATCGTCACCGCCAAACAGAAATAGAGACATCAAACAGGACTGTGAGCAGAATTTCACGTAAACAAGGTATTTATTTATAATAAATCCAGTCCAATAAGGCAAAAAACAAGTTAATCTCCATCTTCAATATAATGATTAACTTGTTTTTTGCCTTACTGGACTGGATTTATTATAAACTAGGGGAGACCGCTGCGTGCTCCGCACGCCAACCCCCAATGGAACCTTCTAAAAACCTATGTTATGTTTAATTATAATGAAGGTGTAGTATTAATAATAACCTCAAAACTAAGATGGTAAATAATGTTAAATATTCAAACCAAATTATTTCTTATATTTCATAACAGCAGTTATTAATGGTTAAAAGAACCAGCAAGGCTCAGGTCTACACTTTAAAACTCTAATAACCTAAAAGGTGGAAGTACAAAAATAATTACTTCAAATTTTGAAATCAGCTGTTAATGGAAATATTGAAGCAGCTATGTTATCTGTTATTTTATTCAATTGGTTGCTATGGTAATAAATGTAAATACATGTGTTGATTTATCTTTCTAGTCATAACCTAAAATTTTTTCCGACTAAATTTACAAATATATTAAAATAAAAAAAGGTTTTTACCGAAATGAATTATAGCCTATGTTACTCAGGGATAGTGTAGCTTTTTATTAGTAAAACTATTTTTTCAATCAGTTCAGTAGTGCCAGAGATTACCCCCTACATACAAACAAACAAACAAACAAACAAACAAACTTTACCTCTTTATAATATTAGTATAGATGAACTTTGTTAGTGAGTTGCGTTTGACTTGATAAATGTATTATTTGTGAGATTATGTGTTCAAGTTTTATTCCATCAAGTACATCTAGTAATGCCATCCTATTTTATATCTAATGCAAAATTGATTTTCATCCTGCCTGGGAAGATTAGTGCTTAAATGTACAGCGTAATAAACTAGGAGAAACTAAGAATGCTGTCCGACAGTGATCATCCTTTATTCTTTCTGGATGACGAGAGGAAGTTGTGTTCCCTCATCGAACAATCTGCTGATATTTCTGATTGTTGGGGAGAATCACCTTACTGCAGTAATATAATTGCTTATTACCAACTAAGCATTTAATTTTGCAATGTCGAGCAGGAAATTTGAGGGAAGACTATATTTTTCAAGACAGTTTCCTGATGAGATAACACTGCAACTGTCAACAAAGTACTGGTAGTCATACGTTTTAAAAAGGTATTTGATTTCACTTAAATTTGACCACACAGCTGAAACACTGACGTGAATTTCCAAAATTAAGTTTATATGTTTTAGGGTTTAAACCAACCATTTGGAAAATTGATCTATTCACAAAGGCGCTGGATGGCTGCAAATATATTAGTAGAATTTGTTTGCACCTAAGCCTCCAGCTTCGACTCACACGCTCCTTTGTTCCACTCGCTTTGTGAGTTTGCACCTCAACTTTTGCGACCACTGGTTATAGACTGCTACGCCATCGGCTCACAAGATGCTCCCACGGTAAAATCCCCATGTGGATTTGAATCGGGTGATTTTATGGTATTTTACGTTTTGATTAATTTTGGGGGGGACCTAAGCGAGCTAAAAGGTCGTGTAAAAAAAAAAAATGTGCAGAATAATATCATACATTTATTTTTTCGATATAACTGCAAAAAGGTCCATTATAGTACGAAAAATATAAAAAAAATAGTTACTTCCTTTCAAAAACAAGTTTCTGCTTGTTGGATTTTTTTGGCTAGCGAACTCGTCCGATCGACATAGGCAACCAACGTGTGTATCAAATTTGGATCAAATCTGACTTAAAATGCAGCTGATAGAATGCGAACGTAAACAGGTTCTGGTGGGTGGTCCTTAGGTCTCGCCATAAGGGTCATTGCAATAGCTCATCTTTCCCAATTATATGAAATTCGCTAACAAAGCCAATTACTTTGATGTAATTTTAACATTTTTTAAAATTGATGTTCTATTTTGTTATTGTTGAGTCTTATCTAGCTCAGATTTTATTCTGTTGTTATTGTTTTGTTTGGAGTATTATTTTTAATTTATTCTAGTTAAAGAGCCTTTGTATTCATTCTAAACTTTTAACAATCCAAAAGGTTTTTCGTATTAAAAAAATATTCATATTTTAATTGTGAATAACAAATATCTAAAAGTTATCTTGTTGTTTTGAATTGTTACAGTATGGAGATAGAACATGGCCGCTGATTATAATAGGTATGCTGATGTTCCTGCCTGGTGCTTACCATGTCCACATAGCCTATTGTGCTTACTACAAGATACCTGGTTATTCTTTCCAAGACATTCCTGAATTTGATTAAATATCTATTTATGTAAATTAGTTTTTGTTATGTGTTAGCAATAAGTAATAGTATATTTCATCACTAGGACCAAAAGTGACGCTTTTCGTTACGAGCTCAAGTTTAACAAATTAGTTTAACCCTTTCCATTCACGTGTCGGGGCAGCCCCACACCCTACTTATCCGCACGAACTCCTATGTTGTGCGAGCCCCGAACTCGCTATGCCAACGTTCTTTGATTGCATTTGAACGGACTTAGTTACTTTGATAACCGCTATTGTTGAAGTTTAATATGTGTTGCTATCTTTGGAAATTTTTTAAAACCATTTGAGTTTAGTTTCTGTGGTAAATAAATCTTAGAAAATGTAATGTCGGCCGCTCTGTAAACAGCTATCTGCTCTCGCCGTTGTTTGGTTCCTACTTACTACACAGTGTTTTAGTGAGCTTACGCGTTGTTTAGTTTTGTTGTACTAGGTTATCATGTGTAATTTCACAGTTTATTTTTTAATAACGCTCTTTTTACAATAATGATTGTTGTGAAATAAATGAACAAATACGACGGCAGTTTGTTACAAAATGAAGGGAGTGGCGGCGGAACTTTTGTTTCGAACCTGAGTGATTCCAATGTTACCACCAATAAGTTTTGAAAAAAACTTTTCTTACTAGTTTTGACCTATATAATGCTGTTGCTAAGCAATAAAATAAATAGTTGAGGCAATTTTGTACAAGTTGGTATCAAAACTAATTGTTTCATAAAAAATAATTTTTTACAAAAAACTTGTTTTTTAATTATAATTTTTTTATAATGTATTATTGTGTCTAAAACATTTGTAAACCACTTAATTTAGTTTGTAAGGATATAGACACAAAAAAAAAACAAGCAACAAATATAGGTCTTCCCTTTGAAAATTTGTCGAACATTCTTGTTTTTTCCGGTTTTTTGTTACGAATTTCTATTTTTTCAGTAAATAAAAATTTAAAAAATAAATATACTTAAAAATAAAAATATATGTTTTATTTCATACCAATCTATACTTTAGTCACAGAAGAAATTATAAATAAAAAATCTGCCTTTTAGAACTGACAGAAATACTTTTTTTGAGTAAACAAATAAAAGTGCAATATTCGCTCAAAATTAAATGGAGCTGATAGCAACACTAGTAATTAAATTACTGAGTTGTAGTCCTCTTATTCATTTTGTTTCTTTGTTGCACCCCACTGTATTTAGAGTCGAACACGAATAAATTACAAAATTATTTTTCACGGGCTAAACCTTCTACTTACTTCCTTACTGGCACACTATTTTTAGCCTACACTCAAACCCACATTTGTTATTTAAACAAGCGAGGTCTACTGTTCACAGAACTACTAGTAGTTTTAATTTTGTCATTTTAAAAATATTGTTCACATCAACAATAAAACATAACATTTCACAGAACCTCCAATATAAATGAAACATCAAGCTCCTACTTATTTACTTTACTAAATCTGTTATTAGGCCAGTCGGTAGGTGTAAATTTAGACCAAAAGTTCCAGTAATTTACAATACGGCTGATTTTTTTTTATAAGTACATTAAAGTATGTAGATTAACATAAAAAAAAGTTTACCAGTCTATCGATTTCCCAAAGTCGAAAAATAAATCGATTATCATTTTTTCCCCCGATTATCCTTAATATTTCGAGCTGGGATGAAGATAGAGAAAAATAAAAAATACCACCGTGTAGGGGAGGTATTTTTCAACAAAAAAGGTCATATGTATTTATTTCGTCCGAGCAATGGTTTGTCTGGAAAAAAATTCGATAATGCAGGTATGTATTTTGCAGCAGGGGAAATCACTAAAAGGGGACATCTTATTTATATATGAAGCGTTGGCTCATTCTAAATTGGCAGAATTTTAATAATAAATATATCGAATTGAAACTTGACGTAGGTGTTAAAATATATTTAAACACTTATGCTGAGTCTCAGCATGCTATCTTGAAAATTACCCGATCTAGGAGTCGATTTCGATTATCGATTTTAGGAGTACCGGACCCACAAACTAATTTCAATCTATTCCAGTTTCGTCAATTTTTGGAATATCAACATTAAATTTGTTTTACAAGTTGAGTACACCAGTATAAATATTCTTAGTAAGTATGAACGATTTTTTTCATGTTAGTTTTAAAAACGAGGTGCTTGAAAATAGTCTTCCGTTTTACCTATCTCGTTTTAACTATAACACCTTTGGATTCAACGACTCCATTTTCGACATTTTTGAACATATCGATTTAAAAATTGGTACAGAAGTTAAAACCACAATTGTTTTTTGCTATACTTATTTTAAAAACTATAGGGTAAGGCGGGGTAAGATGACTAGGTTAAGATTCTACAATTTTTTCTGGCTACTGGGAATGGATTACAGAACTGAAATTCGTATGAGAACTTCTTCAATATCTTACCTAATACCACGAATTTTTTCAATTGTCTCTTTCATCTTCAAAGGGACGAAATACGGGTTTTCCTGAAAATTGTAACTTTCGTCATCTTACCCCAGGTATGGGGTAAGATGACTAATGGGTGTGGGTAAGATGACGAACAAGATCTGGCGTTTAAAACATCATAAAAATTTTAAATTTTTTATAAATCTTTTAAAACATAAAACACATATAAACATAAAAGTAATTTAAATAAGAACTTCTATAAAACTTTTACTGGTAAAATGTATTTAGGCTAAATGCAGTAGTCGCAAGTATATGCCCTGAGACTGGCCTCTTTCTGGTCCCATCCGGAACACTCAGAATGGGCCCACTTCAAGCACTGGCTACACTGATACCACAGTTCATCCTTGCCTTCTTCCGAGCATACAAGGCACAATTTATCTTCTTCAAAATCCGGCATGTCCATATCATCGTCAGTGTCGATGTAGGATAGGCCTACTTGATGAGGTAGCTCGTCGTCAGAAGATGAAGAGAAGACCAATTGACGTCGTGGTTTCTTTTTTTTTGCTCTATTGTTTTTGTTGGCCTTTTTAGTAATTTTGTGCAGTTCTCTTGCTTCTTGCTCCTTTTTTTTCTGTTCCAACGCTTCTTTTACAGGAGTTCCTGATAAAAGAAATGACGGTAATTTCTTCCTTGGGTTTCTGGCAGTCTTTTTACTAGCCACTGGAAGTGGAGGTAGGGTCGAAGAAGTAGATGGAGTTGGATCCGTAAATTGGGAGACCATTGGCTGAGGCAGAGGGTGCTGGTCTGCAGAAGATGTAGACGGAGGCGGGTCCACAGATTGGGAGGCCATAAGCTGATGCTGAGGGTGCTGGTCTACAGAAGAATCATTTTCAGTAGGTGGTATTGCAGAGTCAAAATTATCAGGTGACAATTCTGGCTGACGTTCAAAGGCAGGAGCAGTCAATTCAACACTTTGTATATCAGTAGTCAATGATGGCTGAAAATCTTCATCCCTGAAAATGTTACTGTCAAAAGGCTCAATCCCCGTTGCTCTGAACGCATTAACAGCAGTCTGTAGAGTAGTAACCTTGAGATAAGCATTACAAAATATTTTTGGAATATGTGTTATAGTTATGCAAACGCCTGGGTTGGATACCAAAAAATCGTCACACGCCTGACTGTAGGCCGTCTTTAAAGGACCATAAAACCCGACATCCAATGGCTGCAACCTGTGGCTGGTGTGAGGTGGAAATCCGAGCATGATTATCCCATTCTCTCTGCAAAATTGAATAGCTTCAATGGTTACATGGGACGCATGGTTGTCCATTAGGAGTAGAAGTGGATGTGCAATACTTGGGCGAGTGTACGAGGCAAAATGTTTCAAATAGTTAACAAAATTTGGAGCTGTCATCCATCCTGAAATATGCGGTACTGCTGCTGAACCTGGAGGGGCACCTTCTAAAAATTTTGGATTCATCCGCACCCTGGGATAGATAAAATACGGAGGGATGTAATTTCCAGTTGCGCTCATGGCGCACACACACGTGACCGTAACCCCGCGTTCAGCTGACGAAATTTTTATCACTCGACGGGCACCGACAGGGCTGATGACATTTGGAGTTTTTGTTGCCACAGTGGAAAATCCAGTCTCGTCAACGTTATAGATTTGTCCAGGTGTAAATGAGTATTTCAATCTGACATCCCTAAGCAACTCGAAAAAAGTTCCAACATTTACGCGGTTGAATGCCATGAGCCGAGCAACTGACGTGGATTCAGGTTTTCTCAATGTCAGCCTGCATTCTTTCATAAATTCTCTGACGAAGCCTTCACCAGCAGATTTTTTGTTTAAATTAAATCTATGGCTCACACCATTTTTTTCAGCGTAGTCAAAACATATATTTGCGAATTGTTTTCGTGATAGACCAAATGCTCTTTTATCAATGTCAATAACATATTCTTTCAGCTCTTAAACCTGTAATGCAGAAAAAGTTTTTCTGAACCTCCCTAAATTTTGGGGGAATTCCACTTCAATTTCTTTTCCTTCTGTTAAACGAACTCTTTTTTTCATATATCTCCTCAGTGTAGGTTCAGGTATCTTGTATTTTAAAGCTGCAGCGTTCACACTTGAAACCTTGCGTGTGACATCTGATATAGCTGCCTCCATGTCCTTATTTCCCCACTTTTTTCTATCACTAGTTCTCACATATTTTCGTGGCATATTGAGACTTGAAAAGACGTGTCTCACACCTGAAATCAATAACAACCATGCATTTAGGATTGAGAATAAATCATAAATGTAGTTATTTAATACCTAAATCTATACTAATATTATAAAGAGGTAAAGTTTGTTGTTTGTTTGTGTGTTTGTTTGTTTGTTTGTATGTAGGGGGTAATCTCTGGCGCTACTGAACCGATTGAAAAAATAGTATTAGTAATAAAAAGCTACACTATCCCTGAGTAACATAGGCTATAATTAATTTCGGTAAAAACCTTTTTTTATTTTAATAATTGTAAATTTAGTCGGAAAAAATCTTAGGTTAGGCCTGGAATGATAAACCAACACATGTATTTACATTTATTACCATAGCAACCAATTGAATAAAATAACAGATTATATAGATGTTTACTTCAATATTTCCATGAACCGCTGATTTCAAAATATGAAGCAATTATTTTTGTATTTCTAGCTTTTAGGTTAGGATTTTAAAGAGTAGACCTGAGCCTTGCTGGTTCTTTTAACCGTTATTATAACTGCTTTAAAATATAAGAAATAATTTAAATTGACATTCAACATTATTTACCGTCTTAGTTTTGAGGTTATTATTAATACTACAACTTTATTATAAATAAAACATAACGTATGTTTTTAGAAGGTTCCTTTGGGGGTTGGCGTGCGAAGCACGCAGGGGTCTCCCCTAGTATACTATATATTAAGTGTAAAAATATAATATGAAATTGAAAAGAATATAGGGTTTTATTGAAATAAAAACGATACCGGTATTAATATTGAAAAAAATGTGGGGTAAGATGACGAATTGAAAACCATTCGTCATCTTTCCCCGTTGAAAATTAGTCATCTTTCCCCTTTCCGCCATTTTTACCAAACCAACATTTATCATTGACAACAACTATTGTTAAAGAAATGAATGTCATGTGAGTTTGTAGGTATTAAGTCATACTTTCAGAATATTTTAGTGAAAAAGTAGAAAAACTTACCATAGAATGCTTATTCCTTGTGTTTTGACGTTCAAAAATTAGAGAGAAATACGTTGAATATTATTTTTTTGTTACCACTAACATTCACGTGAACGAATACTTGTTTATACTAGTGAGTAACATTGCTTCCCGCTAGAGGCTAATATACTAGCAAGGACGTGCTGCTATCTAGGATTAATTGTGAGAAATACTGAATTCGTCATCTTTCCCCATTCGTCATCCTACCCCGCCTTACCCTATTTAAAAAATTGACTAAGCTGCAGCCGATTAACTCAAGCGTTTTGATGAAAAATCTAAAAAGGTCTAAAATTATAATTTTTTAAGTTACTTGTGCTTTGAAAAGTAAATAATAAAAAAGGTTTATACTCCTTGATCTTGTTTGAATCTGAATATTTAACTTGTAAAAAAACTTTCAGGTTGAAATTTTTCTAAACTGGAGCTGTTTAAAATGAATTGGTGGGTCCGGTACTCCTAAAATCAAGAAACCCATTGATAAGTCAAGTGGCTCTAGATCGGGTAATTTTCAAGATAACAACCTGAGACTCAGCATAAATGTTTAAAATACATATTTTAACTCCTATGTCAAGTTTCAATTCGATATATTAAAATTCGGCCAATTTAGAGTGAGCAAACGCTTCATATTATATGATTCTCTCTTTTAGTGATTTCCCCTGCTGCAAAATACATACCTGCATTATCGAATTTTTTCCAGACAAACCATTGCTCGGACAAAATAAATACATATGACCTTTTTTGTTGACAAATACCTCCCCTACACGGTGGTATTTTTTATTTTTCTCTATCTTCATCCCAGCTCGAAATATTAAGGATAATCGAAAAGAAATGATAATCGAGTTTTTTTCGACTTTGGGAAATTGATAGACTGGTAAACTTTTTTTTGTGTTAATCTACATACTTTAAGTTACTTATAAAAAAAAAATCAGCCGTATTGCAAATTACTGGTAGTTGTAACCTATACCGACTGACTGGGCTGTATAGGCTTGATCTATTTTCTATTACTAAATAAAATTAATGTAAAATAAACGGTACCAGTAATTGACACATACTTTCTCACAACAAATATTGTTATTATTTATAGATCTTATTAACTGCAGAAATTTCACATTAAAAAATAACTAAAATATTAGGCCAATAGTAAGTTATATGACATAACAATAATTAAGAGTTAATATATGATAAAAAAATTAAAAAATAGGAGCCCAAAATTTCTTTTTGGTAAATTTGCTGGGATTTATATGTGTAATATATTGTACGAGCTATGAGGTGAACCTTATTCTCTTTATCAAGACATTCCTTTTTTATTTAGAACTTGATTGCATCAATCCCAGAATAGTAGCAATTTTGCCCTCCTTTTGTTGTTCACTGTTGGATCCTCCATTGACCAATGGCTCTTAATATTTGTTTATTTTGGGGCACACTAATACCAAACCTATAAAAGTCATGGCACCTGTGACCCCCACTAGTATTAATTATCCCTTAGAGTAATTGTTTGTTAGGTATAACTGGTCTTATTAGCAAATGAAACTAAGAAAAAACAATTTGTTATGTACTAGTATATACTGTTATATGAAAAAACTGAAAACTGTACACTGAACAAATTAATTTGTTGTACAAAAATATAAAAAACATTAACAAAAGTGTTTTTTTAAAATACAACAAAAATCTGCTTTCAATAGTTATGGACACTTAAAAAATAAACGGTACCAGAAACGGGCACATACTTTCTCACAAACATATTTAAATTATTAAAAACAGAATCACTGTGACTTCATAATTGTAGGAGAGGGATACATTAAAGTAGGAGAATAACTAACAAATATTATTATTACTACCTAGAGAGAAAAAAACTATTCAATCGATTTCGAACAAATTTGCACCAACTAGGCCTGTATAGATGCACGGAAAAAGGTTTTGAAAAAAAACCCTAAAAACCAGTTATTATTATTATTATTAGCTAAACAAGAATTTTTAGAAAGATGCGGTATTTTGCACATGGTAGGGTAGATTTAAGAGCTACAAATAAGCCAAATTTTATCAAAATAGAGCCGTTTTTTATAAAAAAATAATAACTGAGTTTTTGATGGTTTTTTGACCTAAAATGAGGTTGTTTTTCAATATTTTTCAAAACCTTTTTTCGTGCATCTATACAGGCCTATTTGACATGTTTGGTGCAAATTTGTTCGAAATCGATTGAATAGTTTTCTCTCTAGCTTTGTATACATATTGGCAGACATTTTGTAAAAACCACTTTTTTTGGACTCAGGGGGTCCCAAAACGGATATTTCCACAACAATCTCAACATCGATTTTTTTGCGATCACTATACTTTCTCTATACTATAGTATAGTGAGAAAGAAAACGGTTTGCCAGAAAACAAGTTTAGTGTGAAATTTGAGGGTTTTGTTATGATTTTATTTCTCATTTCCTCCTCCAACATTATGCAGCTGAAATAGATTTTAGATCTTGATTAGAATCGTTGATGGAAATTCTTCTTACAAATTAATATAAGGGAAAATGAAAGTATAATTTTTTTTGAGATTCGGGGTAATAATTCAAAATATGTACCGGTATCCAATTGCAGCTTCAGAATATACAACTAGTTTAGTGTATTGTAATTTAAGAATAAGATTATATAGATAGAATCAATTAGAATGGCGTGTAGGGAGGTTAGTGCAAGTGAGATGGAGTACCTATCCCACCACATTCCCCCTACCGAGGCTAGGCAGTGTGATGATTAATCCGGTAATCGATACAATAATTCGATTCTTGGGGATACAGCCAGTAAAAAGTTATACGATAACGGTGCCAGAATAGTTGCAGCTTAGCTGGGATCGTTCCAGGGGTCTAAGTGATTTAATAACGGTGTCTAAGTAGATGGTGGTGTGGTAGTTGTGCAGAGAGTGCGTGTGTAGGTGTTGGTTGGTGTAAGGCTCAGTTAGTTGTATTTAGTCGACAAGGACTAATACATACTTATTTTCATCATCGCCTTTTTTGGTGTTGTTTTCCCTAAACGTCGTAGCTGGTGAGGGTTGAGCTTACCAGGTCGGATAGGAAATAATAGAATATCGATGGTTCGGCTTGACAGAAAACTATTTAATTTTTAGAAATATCTACTTACAACTATTTAGTTTAGGCCTACGAACCGTCTTTCGAATGCAGTTCAAGGTA
>JAGFPH010000227.1:807961-818047 GCA_018207615.1 Philaenus spumarius | reverse complement strand
ATATTTCTCACATGAGGCAACCTTTACTATCTAGTTACCTTGATTTATACACACCTTATTCAGTACAATAAACCTATTGATCGATTTGACAACGTTGATTAATTTCCATTTTAAATACGCTGTTAAACTGTACTTTCTACTGTTCGATGTATTTGTTTTGGTATTTATTTTCACATTTTCTTGCTTTGTGGATACTTTTGGGGTTAATATTGTTTACTTTATTTAATTCTTACATATTTGGTGTATGTGAAGTGATTTATTTTGTTATAATTACGTTAAATATGGCGGAAAGTCGAAACTTAACCTATATAATTTCAACTTTTATTTCTTTCATAACTCCTACAAATATTATTTCCCGGCCAAATTTTTGTTGTTTTTATAATCAGTTTAACGTGTTCTCTCATAATATGAAGAAATTTTAAAAAAACCTCTGGTCAAGCCGTTCGCAATCTTTACCCTTTTTTTTTCTTCTTTCTTACCCACAAGTATTGCACAATTAAACATCTATGAAACTTAAGGGGACCTTAAATTAAGGGGACCTTAGACGATCAGTAATACTGTCATTACCTGTAATGTCATTACCATCAAAAGTATTACATCATTACTCCTTCATTACTTTTTAACCTTACACGATCATTTCTAATGACATTACTTTTCTTCAGTATTCGTACGTTTTGTGTACGTATGTTGACGGGACTATGTTCAACAATGAACTGAGTAATGTCATTAATAATGATGGCGTACCCTACACGATCATTATTAATGACATTACCCCCACAACAAGCCAGTAATGACGACTTAAAATCAGAAAATCCGGATTCTCGTCATTACTAGGCATCATTCCAGTTTTGTCCCCCTTACACGGTCAGTATTAATGTCATTATTATAAAATAATGACAGTATTACTGATCGTGTAAGGTCCGCTTTTTATGCTTTGTTTTGTTCCTCATTTCTCATCCATGCAACCATAATGTGTCATAGCGAAGCGTAGCAGGGTACAGCTAGTCTATAGGCCTACTAATATTATAAAGGGTTTAAATTTGTTTGTTTGTATGTAGGGGGTAATCTCTAGAACTACTGAACCGATTGAAAAAATAGTTTTACTAATAAAAAGCTACACTATCCCTGAGTAACACAGGCTGTAATTCATTTTGAGAAAAACATTTTTTATTTCAATATGTGTAAATTTAGTCGGAAAAATCTTGGGTTAGGCCTAGACTGATGAACCAACACAAGTATTTACATTTATTACCATAGCAACCAATTGAATATAACAGATAAAACAGCTGTTTGTTCCAACATTTCCATTAATAGCCGGTTTCAAACTTTGAAGCAATTATGTGTATTTCTAACTTTTAGGTTAGGTTTTTAGCGTAGACCTGAGCCTTGCTGGTTCTTTTAACCTTTATAATATTATTATTGCTGCTATATAATATACGAAATAATTTGATTTGAACATTTAAACATTATTTAATGTCTTAGCGTTGAGGTTATTATGAATCATACATCTTTATTATAAAGAAAATACAACAGAATGTGTAGAAGGTTCCAACGGGGTTGGCGTGCGGAGCACGCAGGGGTTTCACTAGTGTTTTTTTTTTTAATTATAGTTATTGTACACTATCATGCTCTTTACTTTTTTGTTACTCACGTATGGACGCACACTCGCTTTATAGGAAAGATACGCAATAGTAGGTACACTGAATGTAATTCATAATATACATATTTGGAGTAGGGAGGGCTACGTACACTCGTTTTTAAAAGAGTTAATAGACAAATTATGAAAAACGCCAGAACAAAAATTTTTAAATTTTAAATTTGGATTTATATTACTAGATTCTAGATATTACCATAGATCATGAATAATAAAATAGATCATGCATGCATACGGGGACTGTGTGCCGAAAAAAGGTTGTCGGGAAAATAGTGCATGATCGAGCCGCGAGGTAGCGCTAGGGAGAAATCATTGGTAGCATTGGTGTTTCACACAGATTCCGTCATTTCCCCAATAAACAGCGCCACTCAAATTTCCAGTAGAACGAAATATTGCATTGGATCGGAGTTCTATTAGGTTATCCAAATACAATGATATCACCGACCTATGTCTTCATTGTTTTAATCTAAAACAAATTTGTTCACTTATACTAGAGAAGGTCTAACATAAGCCGCGACCTCGAGATGCGCAGTAGACTCGGAGTTGATTCGAGTGGTGGGGGGTCAGAACTGGCTCAGTCTATTGCCGCGCTCCGAACATAATACTTCGGTCTCTGGACATAATAGTAGCGTGGTGTCTCATCCCCTCCAGCGTTCGGCGTCCCCACTGGCCTAAATTCTTCCCTACCGTCGTAGCATGCTATATCTGACGAATTACAATAAACTGTTTTCAAATTTAAACATTTAACAGCATTTTGCAATGGTTGTAAGTGATTTTTATAAACTCATTTGTTTCTCTTTTAACAGTTTAATTCATTTACTTTTGTCGCTTGATGATACAAAGTTTTCTTAGAAGATAAACAAAAGAAAATACAAGTTTACAATTAAAATATAAAACAAAGTACTTTTAATTAAAGTCAGTCGTCTGTCGATAAGTCCCGCTGTTTCATCTCTTCCTTATTTTAACAGAAATACTGTTTTGTCTAATTTAAACTTAATAATACGTCCTGTAAATAAATTTTCGGTCAATGTTAAGTCACGCTTCCAACACCTTTTAGACTGGTATTCATTGTCGTTTCTTAAGGTAGCCTTAAAGCTCCCTCGTGTACGAAAACCGTAAGGCCCATGTTATACGGGCAGCAAAAACGCGGCGTATAAAACGCTGACGCTGGACATAAAAAACGGAGCTGTTATACGAGCGTCAATAACGCCGCTTCGTCGACGCTACGTTCGGTGTTTGGAGCTGTTATACAAGTGTTATACGAGCGGAAAAAACGCCGCGTCAGGTACCGAGTGAGCCCGAAGGTCGCCGAACGCACCCGAATAGCGTCGTGGAAAATATAGAATACAATAAATTAATTGTTTAATTTAGTACTACTAAATTATTACATTTATTAATTTCAATTAATTTGGATGAAATAGTTTTCCAAATTCATCATTTGATTCACCTTTTCTTATGATAACAAACACTGCAAATTGGTTATTACACGGGAAAAATCAAAACGAAAACATATCATTGTGAATAGTTGTAATGATAATGTAGCATGTTACACAATGAAATAATACGCAGAAAAAAGTTTCACAAAGAACTATAAACAAAAACCCAAATGAGATAGTAAGTAAATTTGGGAAAAAATTTAAGAGAACATTTAACAGTTCAGATCTGCCGCGCGCGACAAAGCTGCCCGTATAACACCAACTCGCGTCATTGCTGCCGCGTCTTTGCTGCCTGTTTACCGGTCCGGACGCGTAAAAATCGCTGTCGCTGAGTTTACAGGGCTCGACGCGACGGCTAAAACGCTCGTATAAGTTGCACACAGACAAGTCCATTACCCGGTATGCATGGCGTCTACGCAACGTAAAATACGCCGCGTTTTTGCTGCCCGTATAACATGGGCCTAAGGTCGACTCATACCTTTAAGAGGCCTTACAAAATAGTTTTTAATTCATAGACGTATATTTAAGGAGGCATTAGGTGAGGCTACATCTAAGGAGACCTAAAGTGTTGAAGACACCTGTGCCAATTTTACAAAAGTAAATACCTCTAGAACGAATATTTCATTAACTGTAAATAAAGCTATCCTTGTGCAACTTAACTTGTTAAAGCATTTAAAATTCATTTATTTAGTTTATTTATGAACTTAAACAGAAATTGTTCTTAACATTCATGGTTTTTTACTTCAATATTGTTGGCACTTCCGTTCAACAGTTGGCACAACTTAGCGACTACAAAATCAGCTGCTAAATAAACTGGCGAATTTATACAAACTGTTTTATGTTGGGCTATAATCCTAAAATGGTCTCACTCCTTCTCAACTAAACAAACTAACTATTACATCAATTATGAAATAGGTACAAACCTAGTTTATACATAGCTCAGTATTTACTTTTAGCTTTGCAATATTTAGTTATGCAATGACATCGATAAACTAATAAAATAACATTCATTGCTTTTAAATTTACTCTGCCACTCCAACGAAAAGTTTTGCAGTAGGCCTACACTGTCTGTACGTTTTGAGGTTATGTGCATACTGATCGCTTTTATTATTTTCATTAACTGTATGATTAAATTAAAATATGTATAGTCACATTTATTTGAACCGTTAGGCCTATCCAAAACAAACTCAATACATTAAATTGTTTTCTTAATTAATTTTGTTCAGTACCAAAGCCTGCGGCAATATTTACTAGTACTAGACTAATTATTAAAAAAAAAGACAACAGACTAGTTAGTTGTTTTCCTAAAAAATTCTCATGACATAAAAACAATGCTATCAATATTGTATGAATATGGGATATTGGTAATCCTCTTTTATTATGATTTATCTGGGCAATAACATTTTTTACTACATCCTTTGAAAATGGGTACCGTATCTCATTTCAAATTGGCCTTTAAATATTTTTCGAATGGATTATCATAATCCCGAATATACCTTTTAGGGATCCTTCCATAATCACATACAAAATCAATAAATTAAAAAAAGTCTTCATAATCAGCCATTTCGTGTGTCATTAGAACATTAGAATCACTTATAAAACTCGCTAAATTTCCCCAAAGGTACGTTGGCAGCTACCTTGAGAAAATTACGAATTGGAAGGTACCTTTAGGCCTGCGGAGCGACTCTGCATTGCAAATGAACCTAAGGCAGCTTTTAGGTAACTTTAAAGAAGGTTTTAAGGCTTAGTTAAAATCAGTACTTAAGGTTTCACTCTGTATTCAAAAATCATATCTTAAGGCCCCCTAAACTCGTCCTTTCCTTAAGGCTACCTTAAAAAACGACTATGAATACCAGCCTTAGAGCTGAAGAAAGTATCAGTTTGTAAGACACACAATATTTCCCTCCAGCTACAGTTTTAGTAAATAATTTACATTATACCGTGGAAGAAACTTTATTAAAACATGGACATTCACATTTACAAAAACAATTGAGGTTATGCCAAGAATACACAGACAGGGAAGTTCATCGGTGAGTTGTAGTTTTAGCAGCTGTTTTATTAACCGGGTACTTTTATGGTATTTTATCTTTTAATCGATTTTGAGGGTCCCAAGTGAGCTATAAGGTCGTGTAAAAACAAATACGTACAGAATAATACCCGATATATATTATTTTTGATAAAAACCCTAAAAAAACGTTTTATTCTAGTACGGTAAATCTTTATAAATAGTTACTTGCTGTGAAAAAACGTGCTTCCAGTTATTCGATTATTTGTTTGTTTGTTTTTTCTAACTTACTTGTCCAAGCGACATAGACAACCAACGTGTGTACCAAATTTGGACCGAATCGGACTTAAAACGAGGCAGTAATAGTGCGAACGCACACATATAAAATAAATGGTACCAGATAACTGCCACATACTTTTTCCTAGTTGAAACTTTACACCTTCCCAAGAGTACAGATTGGCCAAAATTTCTGTGCGCGCGACCAGACCTGGTCGGTTCCAGGCGAGGGGGTTGGCGGGGGTACTTTTGTGAAAACATCCGTGTCTTGCTACTACAGCGCAGCGAGGTAGAAACCATGGAGTGCTCCCCAAATGAGCAGAAAACGGTGGACGCATTGTCATTTACACGCTCCTGGTCCTCTTACGAATAATAAAACTACAATTAAATCTATATATTTCTTTTCTGCATGAATTACCGCATCCAACGGTATAAATAAATTTTAGTTTAAAATTATGCGTTATTTTTAATAATGAAAAAGATTAGAAAGTTGTAACAGCATGACACGAAAAAGTCAGTAAGCGCTGAAATTTTTTATTTTTGAGGTTGAAACAAACTTCCAGCGAGAAAGTTGTAGCTAATTTTTTGATCTTCAAAATTTATTCGAAAACATTTTCGATAGAACTTCTAGTTTGTTCAATAATCTGATGTAAACTACCGCTAAATACTAATATATATAAAACGAGTTTGGTATCATTTTTAATACCATTTTCAGTAGATTTCAAATACACATCTGAAAACGTTAATTTGTTATTCTGTTATATTAATAAAGTAAATAAATAGAATATAGGCTTTGTAAAATGCGGAGAGCAACAGGCTATGTTTTTAGTGCCGCTAGTAGCGAACCGTCAGCGCGCACAGAAGGTTTGGCCGACCTGTAGCATAGGAGATGGTTATTTAGAATTGCAAAAGTAGGAAAATGTTACCATGGAAAATATTAGATGCATGTAACACACATCCATATTATATTATTATACTAGCTAGCCCGATCCGGCTTTGCACGGAAAGACAATTCAAAGTTAAATGTATATTAACAAAAAGTATATTATATCAATGAATATAAATTACACTATGTATTTCTTATGGGGAGTTTAAGTAACATTCACCCCCCCCCCCCCCCAAACCTCCCATAAAATGTCGATTTTTTTTAAACCCTTTCTTAGCGAGCACCTAGGGCCCTAGAGGAAGACATACCAAATTTCATTCCAATCTGTTCGGTGGTTTTGAGAAATCATGGTTTAGTAACTTTGACCAGCCCCCAAACCCCCCCCCCTAAAATTTCGATTTTTTTTTTAAAACCTTTCTTAGTTAGCACCTATGGCCCTAGAGGAAGCTACATACCAAATTTCGTTCCGATCCATTTAGTATTTTTTGATAATTTTGCAAAACAACCCCCTTTTTGGCCAAAATCCCCCAAAAATCTGTTATTATTACCTAAACGAGAATTTTTAGAAAGATGCAGGTTTTTTCATATGGTAGGGTACATTAAGGGCTACAAATAAGCCAAATTTTATCAAAATCGGTTAGATTTTTCTCGTTTTTTGGCAATTTTGGGGGGGTAAAACCCATAAAAATCCAAAATTTGAAAAAATGAAAAACTCGCCTGGAGATATTCCAGAACTGCACCTACATACCAAATTTCATCAAAATCGAAACCGTTGGTTTGGTCTCCAGCTCTGTACACATCCTTACAGACACACGGACACACGGACAGACATCACAAAAAAAAACACTTGTTTGGGTCCAGGGAGCAGCAAAACAAATAATTCCACTAAAAATATTTTTGATTTCATTGAGCACCAACACAGATAATTCCACTAAACAATTTTTGGGATTCAGGGAGCACCAAAACAAAAAATTCCACTAGAAATATTTTTGAGTTCATTGAGCACCAACACAGATAATTCCACTAAACAATTTTTTGGGGTTCAGGGAGCACCAAACAGATAATTCCACTAACATTGAAATTCCAAAATTTGGACGAAAACAATACTTTCTCCATATACTACGTATATAGTGGAGAAAGTAAAAATTATGACACCCCAAAATCTGTTCGTTTACCATCATCAGTGCTCATTTAGAACTCCCGACCATAGGTCTCACCATAAGTGTCGCTGCAATAGCTCATCTTTCCTGTGGAAATTCACTAATTTCTTTTTTATTTTACACGGTAAAAATTACTAAACGAAAAATAATATTCCAATCAAATACCATTATCGATAGACTCGTTCAGATAGAGCCCCTTCGATCAATCCTTACCTAACCTACTGAAAAGATAAAACCAGTATCGATCTAGAGACGTACGCGGACACACGTGTGTGCAAAACACTCTGAATGTTCCAGTTGTGTGTTGTGTTGTGAATTTGTTATTTCAGATGTGTTATGTGTATGTTTAATTCCGTCACCAATCGACTCTCATTAACCAGTGCAAGATAAACAAATTTTAATTATGTTTCATAATGGCTGACAAATAGGCGAAACGACTTAAACTAGCAGAAAATAAACGGCACCAGATAACTGCCACGTACTTTCTCAAAGTTGAAACTGTACACCTTCCCAAGGGAAGCATGGTAGATGGTTATTTAGAATTGCAAAAGTAGGACATACCATGAGTAATTTTAAAACACAAAAATCGCAATCCCTATTTGGAATAATTTATTTCGTAACGGTTTCGTCAACTATACTGCCATCGTCAGATCATTTGAAACACAGACACAATAATAATTTGTTTTAAAAAAATGTTAAAGTGTTTTGTTTGTGTATTTTACTATTTTGTGTGTATTATTATTATTCTGACTGTGTTTAAACGATTTCAGCATGATTGTCGAAACAGGTTGTCAAAGAAGTGATGTGACGGACATCCTTTTAAAATAGGCCAACATTGTGAATAATGTACAATGTTAGAATTACGTCAAGTCCATAAAGTGTCAAAGTATATCCTGCGACTATTTTTCTGAGAGGTGCTTCTAAAGAAATCCTGAATATTAAATAAAACAGTACGTGTTTCCTTATTGCAGGAGCTTCAGGTTCAGGGCAGTCACTCAAGTGAGCATCCAAGAGAAATCTGCCATCTGCATACTTTGTTCAAAACAACTTTCATATTATTAACTTTAACGGCTTGAAAAAGTTTATAACATATTGATGAGATTATTGAAATCGAAATAAGACTAAACATGATATAATTTGGACCACATTTAGTGATTAATACTTATCGAATAACTCATTTAATTTCACAATTAATTAATTAAAAAATAAATATCCCAAATCCAAATGAGAGTACTACTCTGAATGCATACAAACAAACAATGACTGTACACTGACAAACGCCGTCACAAATACAAGGTCGAAAGGCATCCAGAAAGAGGAAAATATTTAAACGTAGGTACCTGTACACCGGCCTCACGGCGATTTAGCAGGTTGCCCGGTAGGCCTAAAAAGCGGCTGGTTGCATTGAAGTTGACATTGTGATGTTTAGTTTTGTGACTTTTAAGTGTCGTTAAAATGATTCTCTCACAAGCGTCTGTAATGTGTTCTCGTGATATACTTGCTTAAAGTGTTTTTGTAAGAAAAGTAATTTCTTGAGATACATAAAATGTGTTTAGGTTTGCCGTGTTTTACCGAGGATTTAAATTTTCATAAGGCTACTGATTAAATAAAACACATTTTACCAAGGTTTTTCTTAAAATAGTATATGTCTCTAAAATTTTTCACGTGCTATATACAAGTGCAAAAATAGTTGCAGATGCGTGTGTACTTTTCTTGTAAAAGTACGAATATTATCTGCACCCTTAAACTCAAGAAATATATGTAAAGTAACGGTTTTAGAAGTGAAAATTAAAAAAATTTACCGGGCCCTCTTTTCTGTCTCTTCGGATCAGTTCCGCAGAGTTCCGGTACTGGAACAATTACGAGTAAACCCAGTAGCTAAAACAATACCTAGCAAGGTTTAAAAAAATAGTGGCTTCCGTGTAGTACGTAAGTACCATTTTAGCTTGTTAACAAATTAGGCGATACAATTATAAACTATTTAGGTACATAAATTCAGAACAAGATCAATACAAAATTGAAGGTATATGGCTCGACACATTGTCCCACAGGGTGGCACACACCCCACTTGTAGCACGTGACCCACCTCGCAAGGATTACTCAACCAATTAACAAGAAAGCCAGGGCTTACAGCTGTAATGGGTACTCCAATCTTTCACTGCTTCCATGTGTTTTATCTTTTACTTAAAGTACCAGGAGACCGAGCTAAAGCTCGATTATAAGCAGGGCTATGATTTCAATAATAAATATTGGATTATTGAGTTTTGAGGTTAGGCCTATAACATTAAACAACTAAATAAAGGGTATATACAACATTAGGATTACCTGTAATAAAAATACAGTTTAAAGGATTAACCATAATCTCAACGCTATGCCTCAGAAATAAGTCAGGCCTAAATTAAAGTTTAATATTTCAATATCGATTTAGGCCTAGGGCCTAGTTCGCTCACGTCAATAACTATTATTGCAAATTTCCGTGAACATCGTTTAGGTTAGGCCTATAACATTAAACAACTAAATAAAGGGTATGTTTATTTAGCAGAAGTATTCGTTGCCATGGTAACTATAAATAGATACAACATTAGGCTTACCTCTAATAAAATATACAGTTTAAAAGAAAGCAGATGATTATTGTAATGGCATTGAAAACATTTGCATCAGCTGTGCTT
>JAGFPH010000227.1:789362-807861 GCA_018207615.1 Philaenus spumarius | reverse complement strand
CATTCTCTACAATTTTTACTAAAGGTTTTGACAAAGCTCAGTTTTTAAGACAATTTCACCCTTGTGTAAAAGAATTGCCAGAGGAAGAAAAATACTCCTACTGTACAGAAATTAAATGTATATTACCTCAACACTTTCAATACGATAGTAAATGCGCATTAAAAAGTGCTAAATATTTTTACAATTTATTCCTTACTTAGTGTGTGTGTGTGTATGTTTGTGTTTGTGTACAATGGTCACTGGCGCAGGGTTAAGTCCCTCGTAAACCTAAGTGTGTACGATATGGTGTGGAAAATCCGTAAACCTATAAAGTCACTGGCGCAGGGTTAAGTCCCTCGTAAACCTAAGTGAGTAAGGAACAAATTGTAGAAAAAAAAAAAAATAAAATAAAAAAAAATAATAATGACAAAAATGTAATAAAAATAATAAATACTAATAAATAAAAGAAAATAAATGATGTCAAAAGTGTAATAAAAATAATAAATACTAATAAATAAAAAAAATAAATGTTGTCAAAAATGTAATAAAAATAATAAATACTAATAAAAAAATAAAAAAATAAAAAAATATATAAAATGGGAGGCTACATTTTGTAATGGAGTGGTAGTCACCGGGAGTAGCGATGGTTTGGGGCTACTTCCTTAAGGGTGGACCTTCCGTTCACCCTGGTTGTGGGATGCTACTTTAAAAGGTGTGTGTTTGTGTATGTGTGTGGAAATTTGCAATAAAAGTAATAAAAAAATATGATTGTTCCAGATGATGGATATTATTGAATATTTTAACGGAGAGGAGCTCCAAAAACTATTTTTTGTAAGTAGAAATAAAAGATAACTTTCTTACCAGTATAAAATTGAAATGTAGCTATATCTGTTTGTTTTGTTTTATAGGAACAACCGAGACGTATGGTTCATTTTAGAGATGGAATGAACATTATATTCTATATAAAGAACGATTTCGAACAGAGAGAAGCGAGAAATGGTTTCTGTTGGATAAGGGAAGCCATAGAGAGAAGAAGACGAAAGAAAATGTGCACACAATAATGATAAGTTCACATTAGACGTGATATTATCTGTTTTTTTTTATTTTATAGAAAATGGAGTATATAATAGGGGAAGATGACGTAGAGATTGACTGGGAGGAATACTTCTTCCAGTACCCTGAAGAGATGTCCTCGGACGAGGAAGAACCTCTCCAGTGGGAGCTGGAGAGGATACTGGGGAGGGATATTTAAAAATAAATAAAAAATAAAAAAAAATATTACGATTGTTTTGTGTATTTTTATTTCTGTGTTGTTATTATTTGTGTAAAAATGATCTTCCTAACTGTAAAACAGTTTTAATTTTGTTTTACCTCCTTTCAGACCTGATTTTTTTTTTCGAGGATGATATTTTCCTGCTTAATTATGACTAAATATAATTTTAATAGTTTTTGAGAAATATTTATGTGTACAATAGTACACAGTAGGTTTCGAACTGTTTGATATTTAAGACCTGCCTAAATACAAATTAATGTTTTTCATACCAGTTTTCTATAATTTTATTCTTAAAAATGCAATATAAAATAAGAACTATAGTAATTTGTCCAAGCAAATCACATTTTGCGATTTGTGATTAACCTTTTGCACTCTATTTATTTGGCACTTGGCTGCTTCACCAGCTCCAATTAAAATATTACTGTTTGCAGAATTATAATAATAGAGTTTAGAGCCTAATAAAAAAAATATGTTTTTTTTATGAATTTAAAAGTAGTGATTTATATATGATTAGAGCTTTAAAAATAGTTTTTACAGTGAATATGTCTGTTTAAGTATGTCAATTGTATTTATATTTATTCAAAAATTTATTTTAACAATAACATTTTTGCGAAATAATGGTACATAACCACGTTAACGTATAGTTTAAACAGTTGCCATTTCTCAACACAAAATAAAACAAAAACGGGGTCTTTACGTTAACAAAATTTACACAAAACTGCAAAATAATAACGTACAGTAAAAATAAATTCTACTTGAAAAAGCGTAAACAAAGGTTACAGGATAAAAGACGATGCTATTTGTATTTCTTGATCATGACTGGCTGCTCAACTTCATAAAATATATTCCACAGCCAATATAATCTGTCACTGGTTTCTAAACTGTTTTAACAACATTGAAGTCTCATTAGACCGAAAACCACAGATTCTACACTTGTTTAGAACATAGAAATCATATTAAAACGTGTGTCGGAATGAGTCCGACAGTGGAGCGAAACGGCAAATTAGCGATGTCGGAATAAGTTCGCTTATGAAGCACAAAAGGTTAAAACTAAACTTACAAAAATATCAGTTTTGTAGTCACAAAATAGGCTATTTTCAAAAGTAAATAAACAGCTGTTCAATAATGTTTAATTCTAAAAGTCATATATACTGTACACAATTAGTGTACGTCAACATTAGCAAAATAATACAGGCAGTCGTGGACTGTCGTCAGAAGTGAAAACATTTTAGCTTCATATAGTTAACTTTATTTTTGAGTTATTAAGAAGTATTTTTAATCAATGTTGTAATGGTATCTTAAATAATTGCAAAAATGCGACAGAGCCTTAAATAATTGTGGAGATAAGATAAAAAATTGGTATGTCAAATATAACCATCTGTTTCTTTTTACATGACCGGAGCCAGGTACGACAGCTCTAAAAAGTTTTCCTTATTTACCTGACCTAAGTCTAGTACAGTGGTTATAAAAAATAACTTATTTACTTGAACTAATATGTTTTGGGGCACCAGCAATTTGGGAAATAATCTACTCACGAAGGCGCTAAACAGCTGCCTGTGTGTACACAATATGATAGTAGAATTTGTTTGCGCCAGTAGTTTCGCAAGTTGCACCACTTGGCTTCGAACCGTGTACTTGTATGATATTTTAAGTTTTGGTCGTTTTGGGGAACCAAGCGAACTATAAGGTCGCGTAAAAAAAAAACAAAATGTGCAAAAAATATCCTACATTTATATTTTTAGGAAAAACTTTCATTTTCGTAGTAAGAAACTCAGAATAGTTACTTCCGGTCAAAAACGTACTTGCATTTGTTGGAAAAACGAACTCGTCCAAGTGACTTAGACAACCAACGTGTGTACCAAATTTCATGAAAATCGGACTTAAAATGAGACCGCTAGAGTGCGAACACATATATGTAACATTTTAATGATACCCAAAACGTGTTCTGGGGACTGTGATCAGTGCTCATTTACTACTCTCAACCTCAGGTCTCACCATAATAGTCACTGCAATAGCTCATTTTGTCTATGGAAATTCGCTAATAAACCTAGTCTATACCCTAAGCCTAAAACGATAAATAATTTCCGTACGTAACAAATTAAATCCAAGACGTAGTTTTAAAATGGAAAGTATTATTCAATTAAGAAATCATGCATAGAGCTGTAAACTACATTCCAAGCGCATTGACGTCGACGCTGTCGGGGTCAAACCAGTTTTGGCCGCCCAGACTTGTTGACATTTAAAAAACCTAATTAGTGTACTGCACAGTTAGAAACCAGTTTTTGTTGACCCAGCGCAAGCTCGGTGTTTAAAAACATTCAGTTTTAAATGTGAAAGTTGTTTCGAATATATTTCGTGCGTGCTTGAAATCGTGTAAGTCAAATTTTAAATATTATTTATACATTTTAACACTTTAACCGATAAATTAGTTATTGAAATAAGACTACTTAATTAAATTACAATGTGTTTAAAAATTTTACTTGTTTAAACTTTTAAAATGTTCGCAAAGATTTTGCAATATTTAATAGTCACACTTTTAAAATGAATCTAAATTAACGTTACATAATTTTAAAACAAAATACTTATTATTTGCTCAAATGTATCTGTTATTTGTATAAACAATAATCATCTGTTTTCTTTTAACTTGTATTTTATTAGAGTTAGGCCTAATGTTGTATCTATTTATAGCTACCATGGCAACGAATACATAATAAACATACCCTTTATTTAGTTGTTTATTGTTATAGGCCTAACCTAAACGATGTTCACGGAAATTTGCAATAATAGTTATTGAAGTAAGCGGACTAGACCCCAGGGCTTAAATCGATATTGAAATATTAAACTTTAATTTAGGCCTGACTTATTTCTGAGGCATAGCGTTGAGAGGTTAATCCTTTAAAGTGTATTTTTATTACAGGTAGACTTAATGTTGTATATACCCTTGATTTAGTTGTTTAATGTTATAGGCCTAACCTCAAAACTCAATAATCCAATATTTATTATTGAACTCTTAGCCCTGCTTATAATCAAGCTTTAGTTCGGTCTCCTGGTACTTGTAAGATAAAGCTTAAAAATGAGTACATTATTGTTGTTTATAAAATATTAAAACTGGCTTATGCTTTAACATTTTTTCATTATGATTTGATATTGTCATTCAACTATGGCCTGCATATTTTTTAATTAACAAATATTCTATTAAAATAGCAACGTCGTTTAACAATGAATCAAAACAGTATTTTTCTTTGTAAAGTGGGGGGATTTTATTATACAAAACTAACGGTATAAATAAATTTGATCAAATCGTGTAAATTTTTACAAACAATATTTTAATGCAATTTTTATTAACTAGCTGACCCGTGCGAATATTTCACGAGTTATGAATAGGCCTACATTTACCTGATTTAACACGTTGATTTAATCCTGTTAATTAAGTTTATTTATTTACATTTGTTTATAAATAACAGTTTCCCTATATAATCTTACAGTGTAAACAGTCTAACTAACAGCTGCCATACTAGTTAAACAGATGGTTAATAGATGGCAATTTTCATTAGGAACATACAAGTTTTATAATCAATTTTTGTTATTAAAACATGAATTTTGAGCTGCTTGTTTATTTTTCTGGTGTAACGGTTAAAGAAAGCTTTAAAATGATGCCTTATTCATGTAATTTGATGATGTATTAAGGAAGATATGGCGTACCAACAAAAAATGGCCTTGAGAAATAATATATGTGAATATATCCTTACACACTAACTTGATACATAATTGTATTACATTTTAAAATGATTTCTAGTACAGTGTTGTTTCCAAATAGTGATTAATTGAGTAAGTAATAGTAATTAGTGATTCAAATTAAATTACTAAATTGAAAATATTCTTCAAAATCTACAGAGTAAGTTATTTTTGCAGAGTTTGTTTTTCAAAAGAGATAGTTTAAGACCACTTAGTACGTACTGTATTATAAATTTCAGCAGTTTGATTTACTTCATTTCGAAGTTTGGTAACAAGGAGTGTGTAAAATAGACCGTATTTAATAAATCGAGTTTCTTTTCTACAATAGAGTGTATTACTGTACTAATATTGTAGATAAAATAAAACCTGAACACAAAATCATCACATAAACAAAAGTTACACAAACCTGCAAAATAATAACGTACAAAAATAATAAATACTACTTTAACAAAAGTAAACAGCAGTTAATAAATAGTCGTTTCTTTGTGGTAATTCACTCATAAAGTTGGGTAATCTCTGGAAACTACTGAACCGATTGAAAACAGTTTTACTAATAAAAAGTTACACTATCCCTGAGTAACATAGACTATAATTCATTTTGGTAAAAACATTTTTTATTTAAAAAATTTAATCGAAAAAAATCTTAGGTTGGGCCTAGACTGATGAACTAACACATGCATATACATTTATTACCACAGCAACCAAATGAATAAAATAACAGATAAAACAACTATTAATTTTCTAATTAAAAGTTGATTTCAAACTTTGAAGCAATTATTTGTATTTCTAACTTTTAGGTTAGGGTTTTAAAGTGTAGACCTGAGTTTTGCTGTTTGTTAACTGTTGATATAGAATATAAGAGATAATTTGATTTGAACGTTTAACATTTTTACCATCTTAGCTTTTGGGGGTAATAACAGATTATTCTGATACAATATCAATTTTTACCATTGAATAGAGCTTTAATCTATGGAATTGACTACATTTCAACTCTATAACTGGGACTATTCAATCAACACATAGTTTGGAATACGACATCGGACTCAACTAATAACGTAGTTTGGACAATACAACACTAACAACAAAATGGTCAATTCCTAACGCAAAAAAAACTAGAAAATTAATTTGAAATACAGTATACAGCACTAACCAATGAAGAAAATCCTAACACGAAATGTAATTAAAAGACTGTGCGATAATTGAACCTCTAATAATAAAATTACAAAAAGAGCCTAACACCAAGTTTTATAGAGTTGTTTCAGAAATGTTGCAAAATAATAATAATTTAGAAATGTAAAATATTTTTGGAAAATAAAACTTCCTATTCAAAGGGTAGAAGTTGATATTGTATCAAAATATATTTTGAAAATGATAAATTATTTAAACTTACCAGCAGCAGCAGTTGTGTTTCACTTCGCACTGTTTAAAACGCGATTCTGGTGTTGAGTTTGTTTGGTGGGTCTTATATACCTAATTTTAAAAAGCTGATTGTGGGTCAACTTTCACATTGTAAGCATGCTATGCGCTTTCCCCAAAAGTACAACGTACTTGTTTTGGAAGTGCATGGCTTCATTTCAACAACGTGGAAAGACACTTTCTAAAAGTAATACAGGGTGTGCCAATATACAGGAATGAAATTGAAATAACATTTTAATTTTATTTGTGAGTTTTTATAGATAAAATGTGCATCGATCAGCGTTCTTAGACCCTTTTTTAAGGTGATGTTAAAAATTATAAATATATTTTTAGGGTTAGGTGATTTCAAAATAACAAGTACAATATATAGATTAAATTTCATTTATTTGTACATATTGATACATTTATTTATTCCCACCAGTAATTCCTGAATTTACAATTAATCAAAACACAAGTACATAATTTTGCTATAAATCCTGTTCGTAAACAGTTATAGCAGTTGAACAGCTGGGCTTCGGTGAACCGTGTACATATTTTGTCACAGCAGGTAAATCCCTCAAAGTTCGTTTTGTATAGGACCAGTTTCATTGATTTCTTCTGTTCCGTTACACATTTACAGTGGCAAAAACCATAACATTTGCAGATGTTACATGCCTTCCCATCAACTTGACATTTAGGTTGCTCAAAACATTGCAACTTACAACAATACAGTGTATGCTTCTCCATCTCTGATAATAGAATGAGGGATGGCCGCTTTGTGCGTGGTGATAATATCCAGCGAGGGGCTTGGTTAACATATTGGGGGCTTGGTTAAGTTAGGGAGAGGGGGGCTTCGTGGGGTTTTGGAGCGGGGGGCTTCGTGGGTTTGGTTAAGCTATTTAATTGAACTAGGGAGAGGGGGGCTTAGTGGAGATTAGGTGAGTGGGGGCAAGTGGGGATTAGGTGGGAGAGGGGGATTTGTTGGAGTGAGCTAAGGTGGGAGAAGGGGCAAGTGGGGATAGGTGGAGTGAGCTTAGGTGGGGCAAAGTAAGTGGGGTTTAAGTGGGAGATGGGGCAATCTTCTCAACCAATCAGGGGCTTGGCTCCACATACTTTTACCCCCTCTACTTTGTTTTGGACCAATCAGCGGCTGTGCCCAGGTATCATGATATACTACTTAGGCCTATAACATTAAACAACTAAATAAAGGGTATATACAACATTAGGCTTACCTGTAATAAAAATACAGTTTAAAGGATTAACCATAATCTCAACGCTATGCCTCAGAAATAAGTCAGGCCTAAATTAAAGTTTAATATTTCAATATCGATTTAGGCCTAGGGCCTAGTTCGCTCACGTCAATTACTATTATTGCAAATTTCCGTGAACATCGTTTAGGTTAGGCCTATAACATTAAACAACTAAATAAAGGGTATGTTTATTTAGCAGAAGTATTCGTTGCCATGGTAACTATAAATAGATACATCATTAGGCTTACCTCTAATAAAATATAGTTTAAAAGAAAACAGATGATTATTGTAATGGCATTGAAAACATTTGCATCAGCTGTGCTTCGTTTAAAAGAAAACAGATGATTATTGTAATGACATTGAAAACATTTGCATCAGCTGTGCTTTGTATTGTTTAAAATGGACAAATTTCACTTTTTAATTTAATAAAAAGACGTATAAAACGAATTTTCCCAGACTGGTGACCATTTCCAATCGATTTCTCGTGGCCAAAAGCCCCATATAAAATCAAAAAATCAAAAATATTTAGACGGAGATTCCAGATCCATTTAGCAGACAGACAATTATCTCTCGCTTTAGAAGATAAGATACAGAACTAGGTTGATTATTTTTAGTGAATTTAGATAGGAAATATGAGCTATTGCAGTGACTCTTATTGTGAGACCTAAGGTCGGGAGTGGTCGATGAGCAGCGATCATGGTCCCCATAACACGTTTCGAGTGTCATTAAACATTATATACATGCGTTTGAACGTGTTTCATGTTGAATCGTCAATTGCGAGAATAGCTTCCAATTTCGTTTGACGTTGGTCCCTCCGCAACTTTTTAAAATATATAGTTGTATGTATGTGTTCGCAGTATAACGACAGCATTTTAAGCCCGATTCGGTCCAAATTCGGTACACACGTTGGTTGTCTAAGTCGCTCGGACGAGTTCGTTAGCCAAAAAATCGAACTAGCGGAAGCAGGTTAGGATATTATTTTGCACATTTTGTTTTTCTACACGACCTTATAGCTCACAAAATGGTTCCCCCAAAATCGGTCAAAACGTAAAACACCATATAGTACCCGGTTCAAATCCACGTGGATCTTCTGATCCGAGGCCGAGTTTCTAAGCTGCGAGCGAAGCGAAGAGAATTTTTCGCTGCGAATGGGACGAAAGAGGGCGCGATTCGAACCTGGAGGATTAGGTGCAAACAAATTCTACTAGTATATTTCGTACACAGAGGCAGCTGTTCAGAGCCTTCGTGAGTATACCAATTTCCCAAGTAGTTGGTTGAAACCCTAAAACTTATAAACTTAATTTTTGGTAATTCGCTACCTTACATCAGCGGTTCAGCTGCGTGTTCGAATTATTGCGTAGTTTTGATCTGCTGAATCATATGCTAAAGTTAAGATGAATGGTTGCAAGTCACCCTGTATTTGAATATATCGTATTACGTTTTAACAAATCAAAATTGAATGTGTTTTAACAAATTGAAAATATTGTATTATTGTAAATCTGTAAAGTTAATAAACGTTTTAGAAAGCTTGGAAAACGTGTATTTTTCTTTCTAAAAATTGTACTATTTGAAACGTTTTTATAACTTAGACTGTAAAAGGTGTTGGGAGCCTGTCTTGACTTATTATTAAGTTTTTAATTGGACAAAAGAGTAATTCTATTAAAAGAAGGAAGGGTTGAAGCAGAGGGAGGCAGTTAACGAGTTGAGAATTTATTGAAAGCCGACTGAATTTAATCAAAGTGCTTTGTTTTATATCTAAATTGTAAACTTGTTCTTTCTTTGATTTATCTTGGAATAAAACTTTGTATCGCTGAGTGACAAAAGTAATTGAATTAAACAATTCCAACAGTAACAAATACTTTTATTTAAATTACTCACAACCGTTACAAAATGCTTTTAAACATTTAAATTTGAAAACAGTGCATTAAGTGAACAAATTTGTTTTAGATTAAAACAATGAAGATATAGGTCAGTGGTAGCTAAGCAAATCAGTGATATAATCACTTTTACGGACATTTATCATAATGTGTATATCGTACGTACGTGAGTAACAAAACAGTATAGCGCATAGGTATGAACGTTTAAAAAACTACAGTTTTAAAGACATAATAATATTATGTTAGGTTTTCAGCAGTTGTCCACGATAGACATATAAACAGCTAAACATATGTTACACACCAACCTAATAGAACTTTTTTCTGAACTAATAGACTGAAGGTATATTGGTCGGCGATAACTAGAAAGCTATTAATATAGCAAACATAATTATACTTTTACAATTTTTCGTTCTGACATTCTTTGTCATTTTCCATACTCTATACTAATATAATAAAGAGGTAAAATTTTGTTGTATGTAGGGGGTAATGTCTGGAACTACTGAACCGAATGAAAAAATAATTTTACTAATAAAAATCTACACTATCCCTGAGTAACATAGGCTAGAACTAATTTTGATTCAAGGGTTGAAACTACTCCTAAAGCAATAAATATTAATTGTTATATTTTCCTTAAAGTTAGTGAGCTGAAAATTTTTACATTTATTTCTTACAACATACTAAAAACAGTATCATAGATTGGAATTCGCGTTCTGCTAAGGGGTGAAAATGCAGTAACAAACCCTATAAAAAATGTTGATTCTTATAGGCCTACTTTCCTTAAAGATAGAGAATACACCCTTAATAAATTAAGGAATTTAAAAATAAAAAACCACTATGTTACATCTAAATTAAAAATGAATAAGAAATAATTAGAATTTAATAGTAGGGCCTATTTGTATAAAATAACCTGTTTGCATTTGCTTCGACGTGAGTCACCGCGGGGGTAGGCGAGCGAAGTGAGCAGGGGGTGGAGCCCTCTATTTGTAAATAAAGAAAATAATACAAAATAGATGTATGGAGAGTACGAATCGTCTCTCGTTGTCAAATCAATTCTATAGGAAATATGAGCTATTGCAGTCTATTGTGAGACCTAAGGCCGGGAGTGGACAATGAGCACCGACCATGGTTCCCAGAACACATTTTATTGTCTTTAAAACATTTATAAATACAGAGTGTATAGCTTCAACTGTCCAAAACTTGTTATGTGTGTCAGCTAAACACAAGCAAATAATACAGTATAACATGTGTCCTATCTCAATCTGTTTTCTGTCTGTCCGTCTGCATTTGACAAATACTTCGATATCTCAGAAACGGTTTACGATATAATCATGAAACTGAGTACGCGTATTCGTTGAAATTGGGTATATTGTACTTTAAAAGTTTGTTTTCCTGCGACAATCCGTTTCAAAATGGCGGCTGTTGAAAATTTGCAATGTTAAATATATAGAAAACTATACATATACAAAAAATGTAAAGTAACAACGTTTTTAGACTATTTTTAAACCAATCCAACAATAAATCGTTTTTAATTATTGGGTCAAATTTAGTGGTCGAATGTAGGGATTTGTATTACTATTTCATTTGACCAGCTCCTTCAACAGACGAAATAGCTTCTATACATAGTGGTATGAAGGTACCCAGAAAGGGGAAACCACTGCGTGCTCCGCACGCCAACCCCGTTGGAATACGTACAATCATGTTATGTTTTCTTTATAATAAAGTTGTAGGATATAATGATAACCCCAAAGCTAAGATGGTAAATAATGTTAAATGTTCAAAACAAATTATTTCGTACATTTTATAACAGCAGGTAAATAAAGGTTAAAAGAACAAGCAAGGCTCAGGTTTACACTTTAATAAAAACCTAACCTAAAAGTTATAAATACAAATAATTGCTTCAAAGTTTGAAATCAGCTGTTAATGGAAATATTAGAGCAAACAGCTGTTTATCTGTTATTTTATTCATCGGTTGCTGTGGTAATACATGTGTTGGTTTATCAGTCTAAGCCTAACCTAAATTTTTTTCCGACTAGATTTTAAAATATACGTAATCATGTTATGTTTTCTTCATAATAAATGTGAAGGATAATAATAACTAAATAATAAATAATTAATAATAACCGCGAAGCTAAGATGGTAAATAATGCTAAATATTCAAAATAAATTATTTCGTTTATTTGATAACAACAGTTAGTTATAATAAAGGTTAAAAGAACCAGCAAGACTGAGGTTTACACTTTAATAAAAACCTAACCTAAAAGTTAGAAATACAAATAATTGCTTTAAAGTTTGAAATCAGCTGATAATGGAAATATTTGATCAAACAGCTGTTTTATCTGTTATTTTATTCAAGTGGTTGCTTTGGTAATACATGTAAATACATGTAATATATGTTTTCTTTATAATAAAGGTGTAGGATTAATAATAAACCCAAAGCTAAGATGGTAAATAAAGTTAAATGTTCAAATCAAATTATTTCGTTTATTTAATAACAACAGTTAGTTATAATAAAGGTTAAAAGAACCAGCAAGGCTCGGGTCTACACTTTAATAAAAACCTAACCTAAAAGTTAGAAATACAAATAATTGCTTCAAAGTTTGAAATCAGCTGTTAATGGAAATATTATAGCAAACAGCTGTTTTATCTGCCTAACCTAAGAATTTTGTCCAACTAAATTTTAATATATTTAAATAAAAAATGTTTTTATCAAAATTTATTATAGCCTATGTTGGTTAGGGATAGTGTAGCTTTTTTATAGGTTAAGCTATTTTTTCAATCGGTTCAGCAGTTCCAGAGATCACCCCCTACATACAAACAAACAAACAAATAAATTTTACCTCTTTATAATATTAGTAGAGATAAATAATATATCGATCATCAGTTACAAGTTTATCTGTTTGTTTACAATTTAACTAAACAATCTACTTATCCGATTTTGAGGAAACTTCCACTGAGGTAACAAATAATGTAGTCCGGATAAGTAAGTTTCATTTTGCATTTAGAAACTTCAAAAATTCTTAAATACAATGTATTGTTTAGTCATAAATCTTTATTGATTTCTGGTAAAGCTCAGGCAGAGTGTATTACTTTAATTCGATCATAAACAGGTACTACAGCTATACAAAAGCTATTTATTTGTTTTGGTTTTTACAGGCTTTCAAGCGTAGCAGATTGGGCTAACAAATTAGCTTCTCGACAGCCCCGCTACCTCTACTGACAGGAAACCTATCACAATCCAGCAAATCCCAATAAGGTAGAATCAATAAGCCATCAATTATTACTAAACCAATCAAATCAATTATTTAAATCCATTGTCAATACGTCTAAACTGTCATTACCTCAGTTAACCTGGATGCTGTCAGCCAATCAGTCGTTCTACTGGTAACCTACTTTTTTAATTAAAAAATCTGTCACTAATATGTAGTTTATTAGTGCTTCTACTCAATCAGTCTAACGTCTGTTCATTCAGATCCTTAGGTAGTGTAGTAAAAGGTGACCGAGCTCTGATCGTTTAAATTATTATTAAATTTACTAGTGGACCCAGCAATGCTTCGCTATTGCTTGGTTTAATTTAAAGGGTAGTAAAGCTATTCCATTTCATTACATTGACTTAAGTAATCGAATTGCAAAATGGTTTTTATGCCATTTAAGAATATACTACACAAATTATTTAGATTTATAGTTTGTAAACATTTATACAGGGTGTGCCCGAACTCTCTGGACCCCTTTTGTGGATCCCTGGGATCCAGACAAATATATTACACAATATAAACATGTACGGTGCTTATTTGTTCGTCTGTTCGTCTGTATATGTTTTTTACAAAATACTTAATATTTTTGGAAGTGAAAAATATATTAACCTCAAACTTTGTATACCTATTTGTTGCGTAACCTTTTATCACTGTACGAAAAATTAGAACATTATTTTAAATATTTTCAAAATGGCGGCCGTTCATAATTTTTAATGTCAAATATCTCAAAAGCCGCTATTTTTAAAAAAATAAAATAAAAACAAGTGACAAAAAAAGTTTTTTTTTAATAAAAAACGGGATGTTTTTTTTATTTTGTCTGTAGCTCAAAGAATAACAGAGATATTGACAAAAAAAGGTGAAAATGTATATCTTGGTAGTTGTCAACAATAAGCAGAATTACTCTAGAAACAAAATATTTTAATGTTATTATGAGCTAAAATAATAAGTTATTTGCATAATGTTCCGAGCACTTTCTGAGCTGATTCCACTAGCAAAAGATAATAAAAAAAGTTCATATGTTCATAGGTCCGGAAATGCTTCGTTAGAGAGTTACAGCTGGCGAAATATTTCACCCGTGTTTCAGATTACTCACAGAAACAAATCCCTATTGAAATATGTAGGACGGATTAAAAGTATACTAGTTTTAGTGATCATGGTTTTACTAGGATTAGATCGTATCGGTTTAACTTTAAATTGAGTTTTCTCAAAACTAACTTCATTACACTTATACCCCTTGGCTTCTCAGCCCTTCGTATGTCTTATCCACTTCCTAAGCTGCATATACTAAACCTGTATACGTGTAGAACAAATCAAATGAAGAAAATAATTATATTTTTCACATATTGGGAGTATTTTCAATACACAGGCATTGCGTGCTTCGCACGCTAACAACTGTATTGTCAATACACAGTGCATTGCGTGCTTCGCACGCCAACCCCCGTAATGGGAGTATTTTCAATACACGGAGCATTGCGTATTTTTTCCATGGAAATTCGCCAATAATTATATTTTCCACTTTTAGCTAAATTACAAAAGCCACTCTCAGCTAGTCAAGAGTAATTTAGAGCGTAGGCTCGGGTCCTTAATGAGGAAATGATAATAAGTCGCCATCCAAAACTTGTTAATTTCGTAAGGAAGTTTTTACGACGAAGTAAGAGCGGGAGTTGACAAGTTCTGACAGCAGCTCCTTGACAAATGGTTTTACCTTTTTCGCTCTCTTTAAAAGAGTATAAGAACCCGAGTGAATATTGTTCTGTGACCACCAATCCACTGCTTTGTTTCAAGTGCTTTTTATGGTTCTACATTGGCATCGTAACAAAATTATAGTTCTCTCAAATGAGTCGGTCAATTTGTAAAAACATCGAAGCCCTACATTTTACAATAATTGGCGGCGAATATGGCAGAGAATTTCTTTTGATAATCTCAAAATATATCCTATTACTTTAAATGAGCAATTTTTGTATCTATCGTTGTATCTGTCGCGGATCTCGAAAACGGCTCTAACGAATTCAAAGAAATTTTGTATTTAGGTACGGTATAGTTTTTATTTTTAAACCATATATTTGTATTTCGTGTAAAAACGCAATTTTTTAGAAAATCTAATTTAAAAGTTGAAAAAATTTAACATAGGGTCTTATGAGTTGCCATTTTGGTTACAAAATTACAACGAAATAGTAAATAAAGCGATCAAAACAGCTGTTTATAAACAAGCCAATTTATACTGTGTTATCAGCTGTTTATTGAAAGTTTTTAATTACTGTTAAAACAAGATAATTTATACTGTTTTAGCACGTTGTAATTAGAATAAATTGGGCCTGATTTAACAATTTATTTTGTCAAAAAAAAAAGGTAAACTTGGCAAAGATGGATAAATTCTAATAGTCAATTTTATAATATAGGCTCATTTCTGAAATATAGTATTGAGGTTATGTTAATTCTGCAATAATTTTGACTATATTTAGGCCTGGTTTCAGAACTTGAGTTGACAGAAGATAGTAGAACTAGGACTAAAATCGTAATGAAACCTCTTACGTTTCAAAATCATGTATTTGAGGTTATAATTAATCTTGTAATTATTGTTAATATATTTAAGCCTGGTTTCATAATTTTACAAACCTATGTACAAACGAGCCAAAGATTAACGAGATTCTTTAGCGAATTTTCCAACTGCGAGCGAAGCGAAGCAGCCATCTGAGGCCAAAAGCCGAGGCGGGGTTGGGACGCGAAGCGTCCAGTGGCAGAGCGCCTAGTAATATTACTAAACGAGCAATTCTTGTTTATTTGTATATAAATTTATTTCGGGGATATCACTAATGGCTCTAACGATTTGGATGAAAATTTGCATATAGGGGTTTTTTGACGTCAGACAGCGAATGCGGTAGGTCTTATGTCTGCAAAAATGCTCTAAAAGTACCTCTTTTCGCCTATGTAAACTCTAAACTTCTTTTATATACCACCTTTGAAGTCACTATAGATAAATGTTAGATAGATTTTAGATGGTTAAAGTTATTGTCTATAAATTATAGCCAAATTTGAAATTGGTTAAAAGTTTAGGGATCTTTCAGTTTCTAGTATTTTTAAATAATATTAATACCCCAAGGTCCTGGGTTCGATTCCACTTAAAAAAACCCCAGTTGTTGTTATTAATATTGCCGTTTATTCCTCCAAGGTTCAATTATTATTTTAAAATAGTAATTGCGCGCACTATACTCACACATTAAGCTGATAAGAACAAATACTACACTTTTATCTTAGCCAGGGGCCGAGAAGCGATACTATTACAAGGCACATTGAGTAACCAGTTAAAGCAATCCGCCACCTTACTCATACGTTTTCTGTATTTTTAGGAATTAACCTTTGAAATAATTTGTTTACAACTAAAAAGAATGATTTGGGGTGAAACATTTTTTCCCCGCTCTTTTATGTATTTTTAATCTAAAAATTTTGAATTTTAATTTGATTTTTTTTTAATTTTGAATAACTTTTTTGTTTATTAACCAATTTGAATGATATTTTAATATTTTGTAGCCTATAATATAAAGACACTTTTTGAGTATGTAAAACCATGTGCTGTTTATAGAAAAAAAGTTATAAGGTTATACTTTAAAAAAATATGTTTTAAAAAATTTTTATTTCTATAAAAATTATTTAATTTAACATTTTTGAAGCTATAGTGCTTTCCATACGCAAAATTCTTCTAAATATATCCGAGATAAAGTGGTAAAAATTTCAAAGTCCTAGGTCTAATACTTTAGATTTTATTCAAACATAATTATGTGCAAACATGGAAAAGTAAACTGTCGGGAAATGGATTTCAAAGTTTCAACACTGTTTTAAAGCTGTTAAGGGGACCCGGTAGGCAAAGAACTAAAAAAAAACTACATTTTTATTTTTTTCACAAATTTTGTAGATAATTTAATTCTGAACATTTTGATATATAATATGTGGTATCCATGGAATTAATATGGTTAAATGACGGTTTAATTAATAAATCAAAGTTTTCCTGGTTTTTTTTTACCGTTTTATTTAATTTATTTAATATCAACGTTTTATTTAATATCAACGGGCCAATAGATATTATCACTTGAAAAATAATTGGTCCGATGTTAAACTAATTTATTTCTGTCACAAAGAGATATTTCTCCAATTCGCTTTCGTGTCCCTTCTAAGTAGATCACAAATAATACACTTTGCCTCTAATAAGGCAAGGGCTGAGATGAATGGTCTTCGAGATCACCCTAAGACAAAATCTTTGAAACAGTCACCAACGCATTACCGTCTTTAACGTCCAGTAAAAGCCGTCCCATAAACACAGAGAAGATTTCTTTTCTTTCTCACTTCGCTCCTACCCGATGAACAGTTTATCTGAGGCTGCGTTTTTCCTAAACTAAATTACACCCGGGAACTTCCTCGCTTCGTTTGTTTAAGAGCCCATAAATCCCTTTTGTCAACCGCCGCCCCACAGTGGTACAGATAAATACGACTTAATGTAGAGCGGGTCTTACATCTTACACAGTTGCTGATGCTTGCACGGTCTTATCCGAACTTGAAATCAAATATTACGTATAGCTGTCTTGCCGGGCGTCGATCGTGTTAAAAATAAGGAACCCTTCTTAATGGTTCCTAGGAGATATTTAATCTCTACTGTTTTGTGCTGAATGACAATTTCCAAATATGGCAATCCTGAAAAGTGATATTTCTTTATGTATACATCTATACAGAGTGATACAAAAGTCCGGCCACCCCTTAATAATTTCAAAATTTTTGCACATATGAACTCCGTACTTTCAAGAATATATTCAATAAAAAAAACTATTTTCTTACTAGTAAGCCCCCGTGAAAAATCACAGGCTGATTAATTAGATACGCATCAGAAATACATCATTTTAAAAACAAACTATTAAAAAACAACATTAATTGATACTTATATAGACGTACATAACTATGCTGACGGGGATTTTTAACTCGGTAAATGTGTACAATAATAAGGATTATAAAACTGTAGGCCTATTTGTAAAACATTTTTATTTACATACGTTATTATATATTTAAAGAAAGACAAAAATACTATCTTTTTATTGCTTTTTATTTCGTATTGATAGATCAAATGATTTAGAAGTTATTAATATTATAGTGAAGAAATTAATAATCGAATATATGTTTATATATTGTAAGAAGATGTGCGAATGTTTCCGAAGTTAAACGAATATTAAATGTGTTCTTCAAATTTGTATAAACAAATATATTGAAGATAAAACGTTGTATTTATATACAGTTTATAATCTCAAAGCAAATATTATAACGTATATTATAGCATACATTAGTTTTATAACTCATATTTAAAAAAATCAACTTCGCAAGAAATTATAACGATTGAAGTTGTAAACATAACCCCCCAAACTATAATCTACACTTGGTTTGTTTAAGTGTTACAGATGATGGGTGAAATCGGTTGTTTAGAAGTTTCCGAAGTTAAACAAATAGGTATCTTTTCTTTAAATTTGTATACAAAAATATATTGATAATAAAACGTTGTATTTATATACAGTTTATAACCTCAAAGCAAATATTATAACGTATATTATATAGCATACATTAGTTCTATAACTCATATTTAAAAAAATCAACTTCACAAGAAATTATAACGATTGAAGTTGTAAACATAACTCCCCAAACTATAATTTACACTTGGTTGTTTAAGCGTTACAGATGATGGGTGAAATCAGTTGTTTAGAAGTT
>JAGFPH010000227.1:741706-780933 GCA_018207615.1 Philaenus spumarius | reverse complement strand
GGTGAAGGCTGGTTATAACTTACTACAAATAAAATATTAATCCAGTAATAAATAATAAAGCGAAAAATATTGTTTCTTCCGAAAACAATCTAATCTAATTGGGTACATTGATTTTACAAATGATGCGTAAAAGTCACCATTGGATATAATGCGTGTGTTTCAAGATGTGTTTATCGCAGGTATTTCACTTCCTATTGGTCGGATAATTGAGGTTATAACAACTTAACTGTAGATCGAACGATCCTCTATATTTATATACTTACTAGGAGAAAATCCTGCGTGCTCCGCACGCCAACCCCGTTTGACCCATCTATACCCATAATCTTGTTATGTTTTCTTTATAACAAAGGTGTAGGATTAAATAATAACCCCAAAGCTAAGATGGTAAACAATTTTAAACGTTCAAATCAAATTATTTCGTATCTTTTATAACAGCAGTTATAATAAAGGTTAAAAGAACCAGCAAGGCTCAGGTTTACACTTTAATAAAAACCTAACCTAAAAGTTAGAAATACAAATAATTTCTACAGCTGTTTGAAAAGTTTGAAATCAGCTGTTACTGGAAAATATTAGAGCGAACAGCTGTTTTTTAACACGCTTATATTAGCTTCACTTGTATGTATGTATGTATGTATGTATGTATGTATGTATGTATGTATGTATGTTTGTTTGTAAGTAACTCTCCTTTGGACTAAAAGCCAGTGGCTAATTACTGTTATTATATCTCTCTTACGTAAGTTCAATCGTTGGCCGAGCGGTCTAAGGCGCGGGTCGTCGCTGACGTCAATCCCCGATCTTGGGTTCTAATCCCGTCCACGGCCAAATTTTTTTTCAATAATTAATCGAACTAAAAAGTGAAAAATAAATATAGTTTAAAAACTAAAAAAACACGCTTTTAGAGCATATCAAACTAAAAAGTTAAAAATAATTTTTCAAATAAGCTTAAAACAATAATAAACGATGAATACTAGCATTATTGTAAAAAAAGCGTGGGGCGCTTTGTCCATATTTCTCGTACATCGAGCGCCCAACGCTTTTTTTACAATAATGCTAGTATTTATCGTTTATTATTGTTTTAAGCTTATTTGAAAAATTATTTTTAACTGTTTAGTTTTATATGCTGTAAAAGCGTGTTTTTTAGTTTTTTTAAACTATATTTATTCTGTTATTTTATTCCATTGGGTGCTATGGTAATGAACGGCCCGAGGCCTAACCTAAGAATTTTTTCCGACTAAATATTGAAATAAAAAAATGTTTTTATCAAAATTAATTACAGCCTATGTTACTCAGGGATAGTGTAGCTTTTTAATAGTAAAACTATTTTTTTCAATCAGTTCAGTAGTTCCAGAGATTACCCCCTACATATAAACAAACAAACAAACAAAACTAACTTTACCTATTTATAATATTAGTATAGACTAGTGAAAACAGACAAAGATATGGGAGCCGGAATGCACGTTCACAAAGGATTGTACACAGAGAAAAGATACTCAGTGTAGCCGGGGCTCTACTCTACGGTCTTCCAAACTGAGGTATACGCAATACACGCATGCGTAAAACGAATACTGGACTCAGAAAGCTGGAGTACAGATGTTACATGTTCTGATAGTCAGGTGGCTATAAGGGCCGTTATGGCTTGAAGAACAACGAAAAAGTTGGTCTGGGAATGCCAGTTACTGCTTGATCGGCTGTGAGACTGTTGGAGTCCCTGGACATGAAGGAGTAGAAGGGACTGAAATAGCAGACAAACTGGCTAGAAAAATTGCTGAAACTCCGCCGATGGGTCCAGAACCGATGGTAGGAATATCAAGATGCTTTGGGAAAGAAAGCTTAAGAAAAAACGTTCAATTAGAACACTTACACAGATGGAGAGAGACGGTAAGAGATCAGAGACGACTTCATTGATGGTGTGGATGGACATCTAAGCAGAACCATTGTATTTTGATAACCTAATAGAACTCCGATCCAGTGCAATATTTCGTTCCACTGGAAATTCGATGATAGTGGCGCTATCTATTGGGGAAACGACGGAAACTGTGTGAAACACCAATGCTATCAATGATTTCTCCCTAGCGTTACATCGCGGCGTGATCATGCACTATTTTCCCGACAACCTTTTTTTCGGCACACAGCCCCCGTATGCATGCATGATCTATTTTATTATTCATGATCTATGGCAGAACACTGCTGGGTATGGGTTGTTGGTCGGTCTACTGACGGGACACAATTCTTTGAAGAGGTACCTCCACCTGATGGTGCTGGAGTACAACCCATTATGTCGAAGGTGTGGCGAGAAGGAATAAACTTTTTTCCATGTTTTATGCGGACATGACGCCCTCGAATCAGTGAAGCAGAAACATCTGGGACAAGGATACCCTGACACCAGTTATATACGAGAGGAAGGTCCCCATTGACTCCTTTGTTTCGCGAAAAGGGCGGGTTTGATGTGAAATGAGCCTGTATGGGGGGGGGGGGGGACAGAGGACCTCATGGTTTAGGTGCAGTAGGTCCTGGCGTCAGGTCACACAAAACCTTAATAATAACAATACGTAGGCTTACTATTAAAATCCTGGATAAAAACACGGAAAATGCGTGTGCTTTTTGTGACACGTAATGTTCATAAACACATATTACATAACTTTTTTGCCACCAGTCTATTTACAGATTATGAAGAAGCAAGAGTATATTTTACAGAAGCAACTTCAGAATCTGTCACATCTTCGAAACCACTCTCGATCCGAACAGATTAAAACGTATCCATTAAAACAAACAGCAAATGAAAACAGCCAAAACGACCCCACGCATCACAATACAAGACAAGCAACACCGGAGGCAGCAGCCCCTGTCCCCCAGGGTATGTTGTAATTTCACGGTTGGCAGCACTTTTACGCAATGTTTTGTTGGTAGCGGTGTTTAGCGTTAAATATCACAGATACAAAACATTCGATTTCAATACGCATAAACGGTGTAGTGTATTTATCTCTAATTGTTTGTGTTATGTACGGAAGTTTCAACCAACGTTCAAAAGCGAGTTACGTTATATACCAAGTTGTTCTAAATGCATGTACACGTATCAAACAAATTTCCATAGAAAAGACGAGCTATTGCAATAAGTTTTATATATATATATACTAGTAAGCCCGCGTGAAAAATCACAGGTAGATTAATTAGATACACATCAGAAATACATCATTTATAAGAAATACTATTTAAAAATAGCAGACTTTATCCAGGCCCACCTCCTAACTAGGCTGACGGGGATTTTTAACTCGGTAAATGTGTACAATTATAAGGATTATAAAACTGTAGGCCTATTTGTTAAAACTGTGTTTTTTATACGTTATTATATATTTAAAGAAATATAAAAATATTATTTTTCAATTGCTTTCTATTTCATACTAGGGGGTACCACTGCGTGCTCAGCACGCCAACCGTTTAATAATAATAACTTATTTTCCTATAATTTAAAACAGCAGTTATAATAATGGTTAAAAGAACCAGCAAGGCTTAAGTTCACACTAAAACCAAAACATAACCTAAAAAGTTATAAATACAAAATAATATAATTGTTTCAATTTTTTAAATCAGCTGTTAATGAAAATATTAGAGCAAACAGCTGATTACTCTACCAACACTGAACATATTTCATTATTATTTATTATGGCGTTCGCAATTCCTGTAAAATAATTAGTATAGTTTTTGTTACTTTTATGTCCTACAGATGGAGCTATTTTTCAAAAAGTACATAAAAACACTCGTGTGTTCAAATGTACCTTTATGTCAAAATTTCAAAACAATCGGTGAAGAACTTTCGAAGATTTTAGATTTTGAACAAACGAACATTTACATTTTTATTTATATAGATTGACAGATCAAAAGATTTAGAAGTTATTTATTTTATAGTGATGAAATTAATACTCTAATATGTTGTACGCAGATGTACGAATGTTTCCAAAGTTAAAACGAATGGGTACCTCTTCTTGAAATTTGTATAAACGAATATATTCGTGGGTGATAAAAGGTTGTATTTATATACAGTTTATAACCTCAAAGCGAATCTTATAACGTATTATAGCTTACATTCTATTTAAAAAAAGTCAACTTCACAAGACATTTGTTACGAAATAGAATGAGTTGTTAGGTAATTTTGTTACATACACAAAAACAATGTTGATAATTGTTTAAAAATAGCAGAATTGTATTAGCCAGCAACATTATTTAATATTACTGTACAACAGAATAGATAGTTAAGTAATTAGGAATGTTGTAAATCGCATTTTTAAGTAGTCTAACATCATTGTAAGGAAAGAAACTGGTAAAACTGAGAGGGGGGAACAGAAGTTTTAAATAGACAGAACACATTAGAAATGAGGTCTTTTTGGAAATGTTCTTGGGTGAGGAGAGTGGTCTTTGGAGACCGGAGGCTTCGGGGTGTAGACACCGAAGTGGGCGTCCAGGAGAGCCACCAGGACAGAGTAAAGGTGAGGACACAGTATTTGAATTAAAGGGATAAATGTTTTATGTAAATTCTGGATATAGAATCAGTTTCTTAATCTATTGGGAGTGTTATATTCATATTTAAAAGAATTCATATTTGGGGAGTAGAAATTTTGTACTCAGTTTTGCCCGTACCTAGTGTAAAGTAAATGGTTTAGACTAAGGTTGATTTTAGTTTTCACACAGTGTAGAATCAAATGTAATATTATGGTAGATCTTCAGAATAAAATATATATGTTTATGTATCTTTATATATATAATATATCTTTGTACTTGCTCACTTAAGGTTAGAGCCAAGCGAGTAGCCCACTCCGTAATAAATAGCAAAAAGCCCTTTCGTTATACATTATATTATTAATTGAAGTTGTAAACATAACCAAAAAGTATAATCTACGATTCTATTGCAGATGATGGGTGAAACCAGCTGTTATATAGTTACTCACGTACGTACGTACACTAGCATTCATAGGAGTTGACTAGTAAGATCGCGGTAAAGTGTGTGTTCTTTTTGTGTCACACACTGTTTTTCATAAACACATGATGCATAACTGTTTTATCATTAGTCGCCAAACAGATTTTAACGAAACCAGACTTTATATTACAGTGGCATCTTTAGAATCAGTTTCAACTTCCTAAACAACAAATGACAACAGCCAAAGCACAACACAATACAAGACAAACCGTGCGAAACTCGCTATCACCAGAGGCAACAATCTCTTCCCCCTAGGGTATGTTGTAATTTCACAGTTGGCAGCACTTTTACGCAGTGTTACGCGTTAAATATCACTGGTATACTGATAAAAAACATTCTTTTTCGAAAAGCAAAGGACGGTGTGGTGTATTTATCTGTATATGTTTGTGTGTGTGTACGGATGTTACACTCTACAGCCGAAACGGATCAACCGATGTTGAGAAATGAGGTATCGTTAGATTCCAAGTTGCCCTAAATGAATTTACAAGCGTTTATTATCAATTTCCATAAGAAAGATATTGCAGTAACTCATTTAATATATATACATATATACTGGGTGATTTTTAAGTATGGAAACTGCTTTATATTGCGTAACTGAGAGGTACCTGGCGGAAAAAGCTTATGCGGATCTGCATAGTTTTAAAAATCCAACATTTCGGTGGTTCTGGAATTTTTGTCCGTCATATTTTATTCAACTTTAAGTTTTTAAATGGGATGGTGGTCACGTGACACATTATTTCAATGTGAAATTTCAAGAAAAAAATAACGGCGTAAACCATTTTTCAATTGATGCCTTCGTTTTCGCGTTATAAGCAACGAAGTTGCAATTTTGGGAAAATTGTGTTAGCAATAAAAAAGTTAGAACACACACAGCATAAATTATTTTATTGCATTTTTTAATCGTTAAGCATCTACTAAGTTTAAACTGTGGTAAGACATGACAATATTAACAAATAATAATAATTCGAACCGCTGACGTGAGTTAAGCAAATTTCCAAAATTAAGTTTACAGGCCTATGTTTTAGGGTTTCAACCAACAATAGAGTTTCAACATGACGAGGCTGAATAGGTACAAAATTTTTCGCTCGCCATTCCGCTTATTGGGAGTATTTTTAAGACAACAATGCACTGCGTGCTTCGCCCGCCAACCCCACGGTAAAATCCACCACATGGCTTTGAACCGGAGACTTTTATGGTATTTTACGTTTTGGTCGATTTTGGGGGAACCAAGCGAGCTATAAGGTCGCGTAAAAAAACAAAATATGCAGAATAACATCCTACATTTATATTTTTAGAAAAATTCTAAAAAAACATCATTCCCTTAGGAAAAATCTCTACAAATTGTTACTTCCGGTCAAAATACGAGGTTCTGGTTGTTGGATTTTTTGGGTAACGAACTCGTCCGAGCGACGTAGACAACCATCATGTGTACCAAATCGAACTTAAAATGCGGCCGCTAAAGTGCGAACACATATAACCTACAACCTATATACATATAACCTATACATATATGATTTTTAATGACACCCCAAAACGTGTTCTGGGGACCATGATCGATGCTCATTTGCTACTCCCGACCTTGGGTCTTACCTCAAGGGCCACTGCAATAGCTCATTTTTCTTATGGAAATTTGCTAATAAAATAATAATAATACAAATTAATCTTTACCAGCACTATCGAGTTTTTTAAATACAAATACTTTGAGGTAACGTATTAAATGAGTTAATAAGTCGTATTGTTCCAACGTCAAACAAACTGCATTGTTGTAAATTATTAAGAGCTGATTTTGTCAACAAAACTCATATTACATTTTTTAATTGATTTTGTTTCAGGTGATTTGTTTTGTCAATGTGACCTATTGGCTGATAGGTAGATGAATTGTAGTAAGTAAATAATTAACATAGCCTATTATCTCGTTGTTGTATTGTATATTTATTATCATTATTTTTTTATGTAACAGAATCCCTGCCATTCACGCAAAAGCTCTGGCGATACGGCGCATGCGTCATGATCCAGATCACCGCTACCCCTACCTCCCTACCCCGTTACAAGTGCAGGTAAATTAACCAGAGATGAAAATGTTCCCGTGGGGGGGTTGCAAGTGGAGGAGGTTGTTAGAGCTCCCATATACACTTCAAAAATTTTGCGCAAACCTTCGGTTTGTACGGACAACGTGTTTGCGCAAACATTAGGCCATATACTGTGCAACAGTTTGAGCAAACATTTAAAATAACTTTTAGTTTATTTAATGAAATTGTTGGGAGAGGATGTCAGACGCGGAAGCTGCTTGTGCAGCAGTTATTATTAAAAAAACTGATTACAAAAACTATTACAGTCATTTTTTTCAAAAATTATTACAAAAATGTATTTTAAAAACTATTAGAAAAATCATTACAACAATTTATTTAAACACTGATCACAAATATTTATTAGAAAAACTGTCAAGTACAAAAATGTAGTTACAAAATTATTACGAAAACGTATTAGAAAAACTAGTACAGAAATTTCTTTAAAAAATTATAACACAAATTTTATTATTTAAAACAAAATTATTACAAAAATAATTACACAATTTCAGAAACACATAATATAGATTTATGTGACATATGGATTGTTTTAATTACGCTACAAACCATTATAGTGTAATAACTATAAATATAAATTAATAAACTAAAACAAAATTATTATTATTATTATTACAATTAGTATTATTACTATACAAGTTGAAAAGGGTGTTTGTTAAAAGCACCATTTTCTTAATCTGCTATGTATGTTGAACAGATAAACATATTCCACGGAATTTAATGAAACTCAGAATTCGTAATTGTTCATTTTGACTTTTTTTACGTATTCGACAGTTCCTTTCCTTCAATTTAACGAGCAAAATTCACGATAACATTGTTATAAATTAGTTGTTAAAATGAAATAATTATGTGAATATTGTTTCGCAATATTTACTGGAGGAAGATTATGCAATACAAAACAAATATATTATACACTTTCAACACCCGGTTAAGAGTTATACTGAAAGAATATAACGGTAAATTCGTGATATATCAATTACCGTAAAATGATTTATGTAGCATTTAAATATCATAATTTGACTTGCATTTTAATTTAACAAAAGAAAATCACATCGAATAAATACTAGGAGAGATCTCAGAGATGTTTACCCTTCAATGTTTGCGCAAACACTACCATACACTTCAAAACTTGTTGTCAAGCATAAAGGTTTGCACAAACAAAACTATCATATTTCAAATCTACCGTCAAAATGTTTGAAGTGTATGGATGCCTTTAGTAATGGTGGGAACACAAGCCGGCTACTATCCATACTAAAAACATAAACCGGCTCCCGTTTTGAGCTCGTACCATACGTTTATACGCATTATAAATCATTTTCCTCGCTCGACTATGAACAACAGGTTTTTTGCCGAATCCGAAACACTAGGGTTATCCGTGTATCCTAGTTTTTGTTTAGCCACGGAAACATGACACGAATGTTTTTGGTAGTGCTACTAGCAATCAGACTGACACTTTCACAGCACCAGCACTGAGCAGCTGCTCAACGTCGCGCAAGCATACAAGCGCAGTATTCTACCGCGCATCCTTGCTTAGTAATTTACCTTGCTTTGACAAACTCCGGCTCTACAGCGCATGCGTCAGAATCCAGATCACCACTACCCAATTTACCCTTCACCGATCCAAGCGCCTCCGTCCTAATCAATCGTGTTTTCGTGAAATAATCAGCGTATGCAATAATCTGTTAGAATTTCCTTCGCCGCTAGTGCAGATGGGGAGCGAACGGTGAACCCGCTAGTCTTCTTGGGGGTTGGTGAGCGAAGCGAGCTGTGTATGAGGCACTCTAGCTTTAAATACACAAATTCGAAATTATCTTTGCTTTCTGTCTGATTTAGAGTTCATAACTCGGTAATTGTATTCGACTCCAACTTTTAAAATATCTCCAACCGACCTTAAATGCTTAATAATTTACTTAATGGAAGTTGTTAAGATCTCCGGAAATGGGCGCACAGCTTACTCTCCACATTGACTAGAAGAGGAAGCGCTATAAGTCATAACCAACACAATATATCGCTGTTATGGAAAACCGAGGGTATATTTATCCGCACCGCAATAACTAGGAAAGTAGCGACAAACGGAGGAAGGTGTGGCTGATTTATTTGCCGAGTTTAATTTACGAGGCTGAAAGCTGTTGCGAAATTAATTGTCCCTATAACCACTATAGCCAAATACTTGTTCACGCTTGTCTAGCATTATCGGGTTTTGTTGGTTAAATACCTCCGCTGCCGCAACGCTAGGTAAGGTGCACGAAATACGAATTGCTCTGTACTTTGTCGATTGAAAATAAATCTGACAAACTCCGAGTCGACTCGAACACCAACGTCCTGTTAGCCGTGCCAATTTTGTTTGTTTACATTTTCCAGAAGAATCTGCCTAGGGCATACAAACGACATATATACAGACAAGGGATTTTCAAAATGGTAAATCTACAGACAGTTAAAAATTTCACTCAGAGACCTGACATAAATTTAGGACAACAAAAATATAATTTTCATCACAGACCTAGTTAAATCAAAGATTTTAACCTCAAATATTTTAAATATTGAACAGTCATTTAGTAAAAACTATATTATTGTTCACTTTAAAAATCACTCAAGTTTTCATCAACAGCCTATGACATTTATGATTCTATTAAGGGGCTGCGGATCACCTACAATTTTATTTTTTATAATTTTTTAATTTTTTATTGCTTATTATTGCTCTTTTATTTAGCTTTAAAACAAGCATAAATTTATTATTACATCTCAACTCTAAGTGTATAAAAATACGTTTTTGGTTCGTATGTCACATGAGAATAACAAAAATTTTGTATCATATTCTTAATAGTTTGATATGAGTTATCCAATTTGAAAAATAATTAAAATTGCTCTTATGGTGGGAATTTTCATTTTGGTAGGGTTATTTAGGTACCTATTTCTGTACTGCCTAACCTGATTATACAGTCTTTGATGATATTCAGCTGTTGGCAACCCTGCATATGGGGCTGGTATGTATTAAATATATAAGAAAAACTTTAAACATGTTTTCCGGAAATCACATATTTTTATTCACAAAAGGAAAATTGTATCCAAATCTATCTAACATAATGATCTGAAATTATCAGGGGTTGTTTATTGGAGTATACTACAGGTTTTAAAGAGAGTATTTTGTAATATAAGTGCTCATTTCTAAGTTATGACTGAGAAATATGGCAACAACTGGTCAAAATTCTATTATTTTATAACAAAATGTATTCAAATGCTTGTATTGCAAACCCCTCATGTTAAATTTTGTATTTAAATAGTACTAACACATTGATAAAAGTTTACTAATTTTGATCCATTAGTTTCTGAGAAAATGTTTCTTAAATATTGTATTTTTAACGTTGCCCTAGCGCTCCGGAGCCCCTTAAAATAGGAATAGCCAAGATAGTGTACGTTTGTATGTTTGTATAGGGGCGTAGCCAGGGGAAGGGATATTCTAATTGAGGCAAGCGTTTTAATTTCACCGTTAACATTTCAAACATATTTTGATATAATCAACTGAAGTAAACAATACTAGCTGACCCGTGCGAATATTTCGCAAGTTCAGAGTAGGCCTACATTTACCTGATTTAACACGTTGATTTAATTCAGTTAATTAAGTTTATTTATTTACATTGGTTTATAAATAACAGTTTCCCTATAACAATCTTACAGTGTAAACAATCTAACTAACAGCTGTCATGCTAGTTAAACAGATGGTTAAAAGATGGCACCTTTCATTAGGAACATACAAAGTATAATATAAACGTTTTTTAATCAATTTTTGTTATTAATACATGAATTTTAAGCTGTTTGTATATTTTTCCAGTGTAGCGGTTAAGGAAAGCTTTAAAATGATGCCTCATTCATGTAATTTGATGATGTATTAAGAAAGTTATGGCGTACCGACAAAAAAATGGCCTTGAGAAATAATATATGCGATAATATGTAACACCAGATGTTTGACTTATAATACAGTAAGTCTTTTGTTTGCTTTTACCTAATCTAAAAAAAAAACCTGTTGTGAAGAATAATTACCTGGTTCTAAAATTATCCAAATAAACGTGTTTCGGTTCATTTTAGGTTTAACCTAATATTATGTCGATTGTTTAACCGAAATCAGTGTTTTATTTATAAGAAACACCAGATGTTTGGATTGCATTATAATACAGTAAACAGTTTTCGTTGATTTTTGTTTGTGTTTGCTTTTAGTTTATCAATCTAACGAAACAAAATTTCCATCTTCCGAAGACAAGGTAAAATAATCACAAAATGAGTGCAAAAATATTTTAACGTTAAAGTAAAAACATAGTTGAAATAAAATACAGCTCCCTTTCAGCACACCCAAAGTCGTTTATAAAAATAATAAAAAATAATTAAATATAGGTTATTTTATAATTATGTAACTTTTAGTTTTATTAGCTTTTAGATTTAAATAGTTCGACCACGCAGCTGGACCGCTGACGTGAGTTGAGCAAATTTAAAAAATTAAGTTTATATGCCTATGTTTTAGGGTTTCAACGAACATTTTGGGAAATAGGTCTACTCACGAAGGCGTTGAACAGCTGTCTGTGTGTACGCAATACATTAGTAGAATTTGTTTGCGCCTAGTGGCCTCGCGAGTTTGCACCACTTGGCTTCGAACCGGGTACTTTTATAGTGTTTTACGTTTTGATCGATTTTGGGGAAACCAAGCGAGCTATAAGGTCGTGTAAAAAAACAAACAAAATGTGCAGAATAACATCCTACATTTATATTTTTAGAAAAAACTCTAAACAAATTTCATTCTCGTTGTAAAATCTCAAAAAAATAGTTACTTCCTGTCAAAAAACGTACTTTTGTTTTGTCAAAACCGGTTGTTGGATTTTTTTTGCTAACGACCTAGTCCGAGCGACATAGACAACCAACATGTGTACCAAATTTGGACCAAATCGGACTTAAAATGCGGCCGCTAGAGTGCGAACACAGACATATATACATATATATATATATATATATATATATATATATATATATATATGTGTGTGTGTGTGTGTGATTTTTAAAGACAGCCCAAAACGTGTTCTAGCGTCCGTTATCGGTGCTCATTTCCTAGTCCCGACCTTGGGTCTTACCATAAGGGCTACTGTAATAGCTCATTTTTCCTATGGAAATTCGCTAAAAAAGCTGCCGATTGTGAAGAATAATAAACTGATTCTATATTTTCCGTTGGTTGCTATGGTAATGAATGTAAACAAACTGTTGTTGCTAAACTTTTTATCCTAACAGCTGTTTTATCAGAATGTAACCAATTTTTACACTTTAAAATAAAGTTGTTAAAAATTCTATCTTACTATGCTTGCGTCTATGACCACTTAAGAATATACTTTTAATTTTCTGATATTTATCTTAAGTAGTTTTTGCTCCAAGTTGATTCTATGTCAGTCAGGACAATGTCTCTAATTTATTCAGATAAAGGCGATACCTTTATAACAGTGAGCCGTTACACCATGTAAGTTGCTATCAACCGCTATAAAAGCGAGTGTACGTACGTGGAGTAACATTTAATATAATAGCTGATTTCACCCATCATCTGAAAACCCAGTGTATATTATAGTTTGAGGTTCTTGAAATTCTTGTGAAGTTAATTTTTTTAAATATGAGTTATACAACTAATTTATACTAAATACGGTATAAGATTTGCTTTGAGGTTATAAACTGTATATAAATACAACCTTTTATCATCAATATATTTATTTATTTTATACAATTTTAAAGAAGAGATAGGCCTTCCTATTCGTTTAACTTCGGAAACATTCGTACATCTTCGTTTAACATATAAACATATTCGATTATTAATATCTTCACTATAATATTAATAACTTCTAAATCATTTACTCAATCAATATGAAATAAAAAAGCAATTAAAAGATAATATTTTTATCTTTCTTTAAATATATAAAAACGTATATGAATACAATGTTTTAACAAATAGGCCTATAGTTTTATAATTCTTATAATTGTACTCATTTACCGAGTTAAAAATCCCCGTCGACATAGTTAGGTAGGACTAGATAAAGTCTGTTGTTTTTAAATAGTACGTTTTTTAATTATGTATTTCTGATGTGTGTCTAACTAATCTGCCTGTACTTTTCCAGGCCTACATCAAATTAACGTATAAAATCCAGATTTCCCCTTTCACGGTTCACTGCGACATTCTTACTGTATAGTTTAATAGGGCGGAGTGGGTAACCTATACAACCCTCCGCATTTCATCCCTCCTCACCAGTACGTGATATACTTTTTACATTTACAACCCCCCTTCTCCGGGTTACCACTACCTGACTGTAATCACTAATGAAGCGGTAGAAAGCATTTTCCAAGATTTCTATAAAACGTAATTATAACATCACTTGAATTTGTCACAATGGAAGAATTCATTTAATACGTTTCTGTAATCCCGTTCCGTTGTGTACGTTCTGCGCATGACTCGAATGAAACAATGGTTTAGCTTTAATCTCATAAGCACTGTACATGCTTCAATGTGCAGATGTTCTTTCGCTGCTCAATAATTTAGATTTTCATTTATAACTTTATAATAAATATAGTTTAAAAAACTATAAAACACGCTTTTAGAGCATATCAAACTAAAAAGTTAAAAATATTTTTTCAAATAAGCTTAAAACAATAATAAACGATAAATACTAGCATTATTGTAAAAAAAGCGTTGGGCGCTCGATGTACGAGAAATATGGACAAAGCGCCCCACGCTTTTTTTACAATAATGCTAGTATTTATCGTTTATTATTGTTTTAAGCTTATTTGAAAAATTATTTTTAACTTTTTAGTTTGATATGCTCTAAAAGCGTGTTTTTTAGTTTTTTTAAACTATATTTATTTTTTTATTTTTAGTTCGATTAATTATTGAGAAAAAAAAATTTGGCCGTGGACGGGATTAGAACCCACGATCGGGGATTGACGACAGGGACGACCCGCGCCTTAGACCGCTCGTCCAACGATTGAACTCGCGTAAGAGAGATATAATAACAGTAATTAGCCACTGGCTTTTAGTCCAAAGGAGAGTTACTTAAAAACTAACATACATACATACATACAAGTGAAGCTAATATAAGCGTATTAAAAACCATTAAAACTCTCTTGGTAGGAAGAATGTACACATTTATTTAACGAACACGTAATAATAATAATGTATATACACGACTGACTGAGTCCATTAGTTCGTAAAATAATAACATTCTCGGAGACAAAAGTAATCCCAGGTGTTTTAACCTAAAACCAAAAAAAAACCTTAAAAATGTAACACATTCGTAGGGATTGTGTACAAATTAACCTTACCTAAAATGATGTTAAGATTTTGATACAAATCAGCTGTTTCTTATATATTATATGTAGCACCAGATGTTTGAATTATAATACAGTAAGCCTTTCGTTTGCTTTTGCCTAACTAAAAAAGCTGTTAGTCGTGAAGAATAATTACCTGATTCTAAACTTGCTGAATTGTTTTCAAATAACGTGTTTTGGTTACTTGTAGGCCTAAACTAAAATTGTGTCTAAATCAGCTGTTTTATTTATGATTAACGCACCAGATGTTTGAAATGAATTATAATACAGTAAATATTTTTCGAAGATTTTTGTTTGTGTTTGCTTTTAGTTTTCACCACTTAAGAAAAGCTCTCGGTTGTGAAGAATAATAAACTGATTCTAAATTTGGTTTTGGTTGCTATGGTAATGAATGTAAACAAATGTGTTGCTAAGCTTTTGGTAAGAACAGCTGTTTTATCCGAATGTTCACTATTTTTACGCTTTGAAATTTAAATTTTTGCAAAATTCTTCTTAGGCCCCTCTTTCAGACGGAGCGGACGCGGGTAGTGAAATACATTTTGTATTGCGTTAAATGGAACCTTTTCACACGGAACAAGTGTGGACGCGGAGAGCAGTACTAAACATGCGGGCCCGCAAGTCACCCGCACATGTCAAAAAACCTATGTGCGGAGTGCGGATGCGGACTCGCATGTTCTATTTTAACAGCCAAGTTATATGTAAAATTTCACACGGCCTATTTTTATCCACAGTTTCTTTCTGAATTTGGCAGAGTGAAGACGTATTATAATCTTTTTTTTTAAGTGAGTCATGGATAAAACCAACAAAATGGACGAAGAAATTGACATATAACATTTTATTGCTTCTGCAAGGCAGGAATCTTTTATTTCTGACAAAACTCTGCCGGAATACCATTCAAGAACAATAACAACAGAAGCTTGGAGGAAGGTCTGCAGTGAGTTAAATTCAAAATTTGACAGTATGTCAGACAAGGAAAAAAATATTTATATGTAATATATAGGGTTTTAACCAACAGTTTGGGAAATTGGTCAACTCACAAAGGCGCTGAATAGCTGCCTTTGTGTACGAAATATATTAGTAGAATTTGTTTTCACTTCAGCCTCCAACAACGGTCCAACTTCGGCCTTCAACCACAGCTTCGTTCCGCTCGCAGAGTAAAAGATCGCACTCGACCTTGCGGCCTCGGACTATGGACTGCTTCGCTTCGAGCAAACAGTACAAACTCGTCCGTCGTGCACGGATCAGACGATGCACACACAGTAAAATCCCCCACATGTATCTCAACCGGGTACTTTGTGGTATTTAGATAACCCTAAAACGGTTTTATTCTATAACGACAAATCTAGAAAAATAGTTACCGCTACTTACGTACCAGATTTTTGGATTCAGTTTTTTTGGATTCGTTTGGCTAACCAACTCGTTGGAGCGACTAAGACGACCAACATGTGTACCGAATTTGGACCAAATCGGACTTAAAATGCGGCCGCTAGAGTGCGAACACATATACGACCCTTACCTTAGGTCTCGCCATAAGAGGTACAGCAATAACCTACCTTTCCTATGGAAATTCGCTAATAAACGAAAAAGGCTTACGAAAAATAGGACGCCAAACTTCTGTACGGATTTTGAGTAATATAGGTTTGAAATTTTCAAATAGCCGCCATTTTGAATCGCGTGATTGGATATAATCGCTTATTTTTCTTGAAACAGAAAATTGTCAGGTTAAACTCCATGCCAAGTCTGAACTGAATCAGTCAAACATTTCTCTAGATATGAATTATTTTGTAAAGAAAACAAAATGGCGGATATCTGAAAAACGAAGCGTTTTAGGGCACATGTTTACACGAACTTTTGTATTTATTTTTACGTAAGGAAGTTTGGCGTCTTATTTAATAAACAAAATTTGTGTGAAAACTTCTATGCGAATTTTACAGCGTGTAAAATGAATATTGATTAAGTACTGGATTGTATTAACATTTTATTTCCTAATTAAAAAATAAATAAATTAATTACAATTATTTTCAAATTTTTAGTTCGGTTTGCTTTTAAAGCGTATTTTTTTAGTTTCTAAACTATTATTTATTTTCTTATTTTTTAGTGGGGACCATGATCAGTTCTCACTTACTACACCCAACAAAATTAATGAGCTCCCGAAGTTATTGTAATTTAATGTTTTTAATGACACCCGAAAACGTGTTCTGGGGACCGTGATCAGTGCTCACTTACTACACCCAACAAAATTAATATTGCATTGTCATCGGTCCTTGATAAGTGTGTAAAGTTTGAAATTAATCCGTCGTTTTGAAGGGGGTGAAAATCACGTCGTGTTCTGGGGACCATGATCAGTGCTTACTTACTACACCCAAAAAATTAATATTGCATTGTCATCGGTCCTTGTTCTTCATATATACTATACACAAGTATACATATATATGTATAAGAGGGTATACACAATCAACACACCGGTCTAAGCGAAAATGTTGCGTTACGTGACGTGACGCGAACGGCGATTTACCTCCCTACAAAAAAAAATACCCAACGTCGCTATAGAAGTTTTCACTTCAAAATCCTGTAGGCCTATATAAAATTTTTTAAATACTACAAAACGTGTTTTGGGGACCATGATCATTGCTCATTTACTACTCACGGCCATAAGGGTCATTGCAATAGTTCTTTTTTCCTACGTAAATCCGATAAAAGATGTTTTTTATGGTTTGGATTGCTCTTTAACATACGGTCTCTTATCCGCTATACCTATAATATAAATCAGTATCAACTAAAGTGCGTAGACTGTGATTATTATAAAGAAATCCTGCTAAAACGAGACGGAGCAGGTTAGAGGAGGAAGAGTTAACGAGTTCGGAATCTATCGTCAGCCGACAGATTTTAATTAATTAAAAGTGCTTTGTTGTATTTATGCAAAGATGTTCTTTAATTTACTTTTACGAGAGATGGACTTCTTGTTAAGAGAGTTTCAATTGTGTTGAGTGTTGAAGATAAAGCAAAGGATTTTGCTAAACGAAATAAAAGTTTGTCCTATGGTCTTATAAAGCACTAGCACTTAGCAAAAGCACAGTGTTAAATAGAAATACAGTTTGTTGCTAATGGAATGTTAACACTTAGGAAAATTACTTTACCAAATGTACATTGTTTACAAATTTACAAACTAAATCCTTATAAATTATTTCTCAAATGTGTTTTTTGTCGCTAAGCGATATCTTCCTTAATTCCTCATCAAAATAATTTATTCGAGCATCATTTTAAAGCTTACGTTCCTCGCTATTGACGAAAAATTGACAAACAGCTTAAAATTCATGTTTTAGTTACAAAAATTGATTAAAATCTTTTATATTATACTTCATATGGTTACTAATGAAAGGCGCCATATATTAACAATCTGTTTAACTATCATGACAGCTGCTTTTAGATAGATTGTTTACGTTAAGGAGGCCTACTAACTCCTAATTTACGAAATATTCGCTCGGATCAGCTAGTCTTATTTATATTAATATTTTAAAGAGGTAAAATTTGTTTGTTTGTTTGTATAGAGGTGGTAATCTCTGGAACTACGGAACCCATTGAAAAAATAGTTTTACTAAAAAAGAGCTTCACCAACCCTGAGTAACGTAGGCTATAATTCATTTTGATAAAAACATTTTTTTATTTCAATATTTGTAAATTTAGTAGGAAAAATCTTAGGTTAGGCCTAGACTGATGAAGCAACACATGTATTTACATTTATTACCATAACGACCAATTGACTAAAATAACACATAAAACAGCAGTTTGCTCCAATATTTCCATTAACAGCTGATTTCAAACTTTCAAGCAATTATTTGTATTTCTAACTTTTAGGTTAGGTTTTTATTAAAGTGTAGACGTGAGCCTTGCTGGTTCTTTTAACCTTTGTTATAACTGCTGTTATAAAATATACGAAATAATTTGATTTGAACATTTAACATTATTTACCATCTTAGTTTTGGGGTCATTATTAAACCTACACCTTTATTATTAAGAAAACATATCATGATTATGTGTATAGAAGGTTCCAACGTTGTTGGAGTGCGGAGCACGCAGGGGTTTTCCCTAGTTTATTTATATAGTGCGTAACAGTGAATGATTCCTATTTAAATACAGAATGTTCCAAACTCTAATAATTTCAGTTAGTTTAACCAAAGTTGTTTAAACAGCCCCCATTTTTTTAAATTTTTATTTGAAAAACGGAGTAACATAATAAATTAATTCGATCACCACTGACGTGAGTTGAGCGAATTTCCAAAATTACGTTTATATTTTATAGGGTTTCAACCTACCATTTGGGAAATTGGACTACTCACACGAAGGCGCTAAATAGCTGCCTGCGTGCATAAAATATATTGATATAATCTGTTTGCACTTCAGCCTTCAGTCCCGGCTCACGCATTGCTTCGTTTCGCTCGCAGTTAAAAAACTAGCTGTGAACGTTGAAACGTCGACCTTGCTGCTTCGGCTACCACGTGGATTTGATCCAGGTACTCTTATGGTATTTTACGTTTGGATCAATTTTGGGGAACCGGACGAGCTATAAGATCGTGTAAAAAACAAGATTTTTAGAATAATATATACTAATATTATAAAGAGGTAAAGTTTGTTTGTTTGTATGTAGGGGGTAATCTCTGGAACTACTGAACCGATTGAAAACATAGTTTTACTAATAAAAACTACACCATCCCTGAGTAACATAGGCTGTAATTCATTTCGGTAAAAACCTTTTTTTATTTCAATATTTGTAAATTTGGTCGGAAAAAAATCTTAGGTTAGGCCTAGAATGATAAACCAACACATGTATTTGCATTTATTACCATAGCAACCAATTAAATAAAATAACAGACAATAGCCTATTGGCTATTTGCTTCAATATTTCCATTAACAGCTGATTTCAAAATTTGAAGCAATTATTTTTGTATTTCTAGCTTTTAGGTTAGGGTTTTAAAGTGTAGACCTGAGCCTTGCTGGTGCTTTTAACCATTACTAACTGCTGTTATAAAATATAAGAAATAACTTGGTCTGAACATTTAACATTATTTACCATCTTAGTTTTGAGGTTATTATTAAATACTACATCTTTATTATAAATAAAACATAACAGATGTTTTTAGAAGGTTCCAGTGAAGGTTGGCGTGCGGAGCACGCAGGGTCTCCCCTAGTCTCATATATTTTTTATATTATGTTTAGATAAAATGCCAATAAGTTTCATTCTAGTAGGAAAAATCTCAAAACGTAGTTACTTTTGTTTTAAAAAAAACTAGTCCGTTCGACTTAGAAAACCATCATGTGTAACAAATGTGGACGAAATCAGACGTAAAATTCGTCCGTTAGAGTGCGAAGACATATTATATATTAGGCCTACGGGGTGTTACAAGAGGAAATGCTAAGATTTTTAGGAGACGATTCTGCCCTAATAATTGCTATACTAATATTATTATTTCTGTATTTTTATAGACAATACCAAGAAATTATGTTTCGAGTTTTTAGCCGATTATCTTTTGAGCTGGCGGAAAACATTAAAAAAAGCTGTTTTGTTTTATTAAAAATTTACTTTTTTGGTTCCTAAATGTTTTTGTAAAGTTAGAGGTTTTAGAGATATTTAACTTTTTTAAATTGCCCCTATATTGTAAGTTATGCAAAGGAACGTTCTGGTTTGTAATACAAAGGTAAAAGGTAACGTAACAAATCGGTTCACCAAACTTGAGGTCAATAACTTTTCTATTTCCGAAAATATTAAGTACTAGGTGGGACCCCTGCGTGCTTCGCACGCCAACCCCCAATGGAACCTTCTAAAAACATAAGTTATGTTTTATTTATAATAAAGGTGTAGGAATAATAATAACCTCAAAACTAAGATAGTAAATAATGTTTAATGTTCAAACTAAATTATTTCATATTTTATAACAGCAGTTATAACAATGGTTAAAAGATCCAGAAAGGCTCAGGTCTACACTTTAAAACCCTAACCTAAAAGCTAGAAATACAAAAATAATTGCTTCAAATTTTGAAATCAGCTGTTAATGGAAATATTGGAGCAAACAGCTATATTATCTGTTATTTTATACAATTGGTTGCTATGGTAATACATGTAAATGCATGACATGTGTTGTTTTATCATTCTAGGCCTAACCTAAGACTTTTTTTACGACTAAATTTACAAATATTGAAATAAAAAAGGTTTTTATCGAAATGAATTATAGCCTATGTTACTCAGGGATAGTGTAGCTTTTTATTAGTAAAGCTATTTTTTCAATCGGTTCAGTAGTACCAGAGATTACCCCCTACATACAAACAAACAAAACAAAAAAACTTTACTTCTTTATAATATTAGTATACGTAGATTTAATTTTTAAAAAATTGGATAGTTCGAAAACCAATCAATTCCGGGCCTTTGTTTATTTTGAAGACGTTTTTCTTATTTTCAGTTGTGGAATCGCCTCCTAAAATCTTTACCTTTCCTCGTGGGACACCCTGTATATTTTAACCACACCCCAACGTATTCTGAGAACCATGATCGATGCTCATTGACCACTCCCGACCTCAGGTCTCACCTTAAGTGTCACTGCAATAGCACATCTTTCCTATGGAAATTCACTGAAAACATTCAACGCAGTTCTATATTTAAGTAAAAGATTAAACACATGGAAGCAGCGAAAGATTGAAGTACCCATTACAGCTGTAAGCCCAGGCTTAGCTTGTTAATTGGTTGAGTAATCCTTGTTAGGTGGGTCACGTGCTGCGAGGTGAAGTGGGGTGTGTGCCACGCAGAGATGCAATGTGTAGGCTATCGTGCCGTATACTTGTTCCAACCACCCAATTCAAAACGGCGGCCGTTTGAAATATTTGACCTCGAAAACCATTAACTTCAAGAAGAATTTACAACAGACAAAAAAAAGTTGTGAATTTAAAACGAACTGCTATTTTTCGTATAAGAAAGATGCTGTCATTATATTTCTAGCTGTTAGTTATTTTATAGTTTGAAAACTTGTTAAAAAGTGTTCAAGTCGCATTTGCATCAGAAACCATCGACATGTTTTGATGCATCTTTCATTTTTCTTAAATATTTCAATCCAGCTAGGGCTTTTTGTGCGTATGTATAACATTTTATATTTCCCCAAGGTCCATGAAGTCGTAGGCAAAGTCTTACCTCTCAACACTAACATTATAAAGAGGTAAAATTTGTTTGTTTGTATGTATCTCTAAAACTACTGAACCGATTAAAAAAATAGTTTTACTAATAAAAAGCTACACTATCCCCAAATAACATAGGCTATAATTCATTTTGATAAAAAAACATTTATTTCAATATTTGAAAAATTTAGTCGGAACATATCTTAGGTTAGGCCTAGACTTATGAACCGACACATGTATTTACATTTATTACCATAACAACCAATTGAATAAAATAACAGATAAAACAGCCGTTTGCTCCAACAGCTAATTTCAAACTTTGTAGCTGTTATTTGTATGTCTAACATTTAGGTTAGTTTTTTACTAAAGTGTAGACCTGAGCCTTGCTGGTTCTTTTAAAACATTTATTATAACTGCTGTTATAAAATATGCGAAATAATTTGATTTGAACATATACCATTATTTACCATCTTAGCTTTGGGGTTATTATTAATCCTACACCTTTATTATAAAGAAAAGATAACATGATTATGTGTATAGAAGGTTCAACGGGGTTAGCGTGCGGAGCACGCCGTGGTTTTCCCTAGTTTAGTATAAAAAGATAAATTATTTGTTATTTTATCTATATAACCAATGCGGCGTTGGTCTGGATAGTATTAGTTTGCATACATTTTAATATATTAATATTCATTATTTCACGAGAGAAAACTAAATAATACAATGTTGAAAATTCAACGAAAACAATTTACAAATTCATTGTTACAGAGTAATTGAATTTAAATCGTATTCATATAAAAACTGATAATTTATGACCATTCAAAATTGCGCTACAGTACTATTAAAGTGTTTAATTTGACTACCTTTGAGCAAATTACAATGAAGGGGTGTTTGCCTTTGCAAATGCTCAGTTACAGATACATTTAATAATGCATTGTCTTTGTTCTTGTATAATTAATTTGTTATTCAGACGGTTCCGTTCTATAATATTAATTAGATTCTAGTTCCGTACTATCAAAACTGTTTATATTACACTAGGGGAAACACCTGCGTGCTCCGCACGCCAATTCCGTTGGGCGTTATGTTTTCTTTATAATAAACGTGTAGGAGTAATAATAACGTCAAAGCTAAGATGGTAAATAATGTCAAATGTTCAAATAAAATTGTTTAGTATATTTTATATTGGTTGAAAAAACCAGCAAGGCTCTGGTCTACACTTTAAAAACCTAACCTATAAGTTAGAAATACAAAAATAATTGCTTCAAATTTTGAAATCAGCTGGTAATGGAAATATTGGAGCAAATAGCTGTTTTATCTGTTATTTTATTCAATCGGTTGCTATGGTAATAATGGTAAATACATGTGTTGGTTCATCAGTCAAGGCCTAACGTAAGATTTTTTCTGGCTAAATTTAAAAAATTTCAAATAAAAAATATTTTTAATAAAATTGAATTATAGTCAATGTTACTCAGGGATAGTGTAGTTTTTTATTAATAAAACGAATTTTTCAATCGGTTCAGTAGTTCCAGAGATTACCCCCTACATACAAACAAAAAACAAACTTTACCTCTTTATAATATTAGTATAGATATAGATTGCTTCAAATTTTGAAATTAGCTGTTAACTTAAATATTGAAGCAAACAGCTATATTATCTGTTATATTATTCAATCGGTTGATATGGTAATAAATGTAAATACATGATTGTGTTGGTTTATCATTCTAGGCCTAACCTAAGATTTTTTTTCCGACTAAATTTACAAATATTGAAATAAAAAAATGTTTTTCCCAAATGAATTATAGCCTATGTTACTCAGGTATAGTGTAGTTTTTTATTAGTAAAACTATTTTCCAATCGGTTCAGTAGTGCAAGAGATTACCATTTACATACAAACAAAAACAAAACAAACAAAAATAAACAAACTTTACTTCTTTATAATATTAGTATAGATATAGATTGCTTCAAATTTTGAAATCAGATGTTAATAGAAATATTGAAGCAAACAGCTATATTATCTGTTATTTTATTCAATCGGTTGCTATGGTAATAAATGTAAATACATGTGTTGGTTCATCAGTCAAGGTCTAAAGTAAGATTTTTTCTGACTAAATGTAAAAAATTTAAAATAAAAAATATTTTTAATAAAATTGAATTATAGCCAATGTTACTCAGGTATAGTGTAGTTTTTTATTAGTAAAACTTGTATCGCCTACATACAAACAAATTTTACCTCTTCATAATATTAGTATAGATAATACACACTCAAATTATGCCAGAGGAACCGTATATTCAGGGTGTAAAGTAAGTCCTGATACACCTAGATATACTTTAAATGTATTGCTATATCAATGTAAAACCTCTACAGTAAATATTATAACACTTTTCCTGTTGTTTAAGGGGGGTTAAAACGTAGCCCCCTTTTTGAAAGGGTGGATAAAGGGGCAACCCATATCTTGTGGCGTATCGTTGGAAAGCGTTTAAAAACCAAGAATTTCTGCGGTAAGAGACTGAAAATCCGCTGGTAATCAATGTTTTTGTGTCTTGAGTAGGTTTTGTACCACGTTGATTCTATGTCAGTTATGGCAAAGCCGCTTGTACGCCAATAAGTAAAATTAAGTCATTTTCAAAATGCCCAGTATTGTAACTCTAAAAGGCCGCCATTTTGTGTAGGGTGAACCTTTGATGTCGGACCTAAGACATACCTACCTTTATATTTTTTAACCCTAGAACCGCAGACGGTACATAATGTACCGTCACTTGAACACATTTGTAACGAGTGATTGTCATTGAATATTTGACACGCTAAAAATCTTCCAATCTCAAAAAGACAAACACCATTGGAAAGGTAATGTTCCAAGCTTTAATTTTTGTATTTACAATTTCTTTCTAAAACGTATATTTACATACGTAATCATCGTTGCAGTTTATTAGTTTTCTACAAATCAATCGGAGCCCGAATATTCATACAAAACATAACGAAATAACTCAACTTTCGTCAATCTCTACAGCCCGCCGAGTAGGTTTTTTTAGTTAAACCTATGCATCGATGGATTCATCACAATTTCCCCTATCCAAAACTTCCATCAAAAATTGGACAAATAGGTGGGAAGTTATGGAGCGGTTTGTAGACCCTTGTAATTGGTCAGTTTTCTAACTAATTAACAGCCTTACTTATTACACGTGATACCTGTGTCACCACAATCTAGTTTTAGAGATATTTTGGTATCTTTGTAAAGATAATGTTTCAAGCTAACATTCCCTGTAAACCAAATATGTTTTGTTTGAACAGTTTGTTGTGTTTGAAAGTTACTGTTATTACGTTCTCATCCTACGTTTGAATTTGAACCCTAATGGACTTTTATAACATAGGTAGACATAGGAGTTTACGCGGACTTCTCGTACAGCTTGTATGGACGGGAGGTTTCTATATTTGTTGTCAATTTTGTTATTTAAATAATTATAAAGCAAACACTTTTATGAAAAGATAATTTACAAGTATACAGTTCTATTCCTTGATTTATTCTCTACACTTTGTTGTAATAATATTTCATTTATGGGCAAAGCATATTAGTAAATTACGTTTCAAACTTGGCATACTTTTGATAGCAGTCTTGTAGTAGGAACATAAAAACTCGTGTTTTCAAAATAATAAATTTGAAAATGTTAAATGTTTTTATACAGCTCTATTTAGAACTAAATTACGAGAACGTTTTTACATTTTTTGAAAAAATTACACAAAATTTTTACTACTTTTTATGTAGACCTAAAGTTGAACTTCTATTTTTTGTAACTGAACATTTTTTATATATAAATGGTTATAAATACCTTGTTTGTCAAACAATCCTTATTTATTGTGCGACATGTTTCGCCATTACACAGACGGCATTATCAAGCTATATTTTACAAATACAAAACACTTATATTAACAACAAATATAAGAAAAAAATATAGCTTGATAATGCCGTCTGTGTAATGGCGAAACATGTCGCACAATAAATAAGGATTGTTTGACAAACAAGGTATTTATAACCATTTATATATAAATATAACAATCCAATAGGCTACAATGAATTCTATGAACATTTTTTGTTTCTTGAGCTAATAACTTTGTAAATGTTACATATATCATTTTTTTACTGGCATATATAAATTTGTTGAACCTTTTCCTACAAAAAAGCTATGGAACACTTTTCGATTGGGGTTCATTTACTATTTTTGGCGAATTTTTGAATAAATGCTTGCACACGCCAAACAATCCATTTTCATTAAAGCTGCCGCTTCTAGGGTTAAATAGTTGTGTCATTTAACTTTATCGTTTAATTACGATTACAGCCCTGTAATTCGTTTAAAAAAAATGAATTTGTTGTTTTTTTTTCACGAGCTTATAGCCTGTCCGGTTCCCCTAAAATCGGTCAAAACGTAAAATACCATAAAAGTACCCGGTTCAAATCCGCGTAGGTAATAATGTTCAGGCTCTTAAAAAATATTCAAAATTTGTTCCCCGATGAAAAGTAAACAAACACATGAACGATCATTCTAAGCGCATGGATTTTCATAAAAACCAATACGGAGGTTGGCGTGCGAAGCACGCAATGCATTGTGTATTGAAAATACCACCAATACGGGAGTTGGCGTGCGAAGCACGCAATGCACTCTGTATTGAAAATACCCCCAACACGGGGGTTGGCGTGCGAAGCACGCAGTGCACTCTTTATAGAAAATACTCCCAACAGGGGAGTTGGCGTACGAAGCACGCAATGCACTTTGTATTGAAAATACTCCCAACACGGGGGTTGGCGTGTGAAGCACGCAATGCATTGTGTATTTAAAATACTCCCAATACGGGGTTGGCGTGCAATGCACTGTGAGACGACCGCTTCTCATAGTGTTCAGTGTCAAGCTCGCATGTGCGTCCTTAGCAGTGAACGTGTTAAACATTAGGCCAGGAAGTAAAGTTCAGGTTCTTTCAAAGTGTTTCAACATTTTTCCCCCATGAAGAGTAAAGACGCACAGCATGGATTCTCGATAGTGAATATGGACAGTTTAAAAAAAAAAACAAACAGTCCACTGAATAGTATTAAGCTATTTTTAGCGACCTACTGCTTTCAAGTTAGGTCTTTCAGTTCAGTGCAGTCACTAGTTTAAGGTGGGTTACACACCGGTGTCGCTGACACGATGTCGCTGACATTTCTGATGTCACTAGCATGATGCCAGTGACATGCAAAAGGCGGGTTACACACCGGTGTCGCTGACACCATGTCGCTGACATTACAAGGAAGAGAAGGAGTCAGCTTATTTTAGAAAATGTCGTCGTCGGAGGAGGATGCTGTGTTGTTGCTGTTGGTGTTTATTAGATTTATTTATTAGATATTTGAGTGTAGTAATAGGCCTACATATTATACAGTAGCAGCAAGAAAAAAAAAATTAACTTTACAACAAACCATTTACAACAAACCACTGCAACCTAAATAATATGTAAAAACAAAATAGAAATTGTAAATTGGTTTAATAAGAAGTTGCGTTTCAAAAATATTTCATTTATTTAATTATATGAAGTGTATTTCTTTGAAGTTAGGGCAAAAGGGCTTAAGGGTCTGCTGTAGTGGCGGAAATCTTGGATCTTTATCCCATAAGAGCAATGTTAAATTTCAAACCATTTATTTCGTTTATTTTGTATCATAAAATTGTTTGCACAGTCACAATACGCATCGGTTTTGTAATTTAGTTTTTTTTAATGCTTTTAATTTATTATGTATTTGACATTTTGTAAGTACAAAGTTTGAATTTTTTTCCTAACACAATGTAACATTAATAATGAAAAATAATTTGCAAGCCGGATTCGAAATTTTGTATAGAATATTCAGTTTTTTTTTCAACAGTATCGTTAACAATTTCTGACTTAAGCCCTTTTGGCCTAACTTAAAAGATTTAATATTGGGAAGTAAATATGAAAAGTATTGAGCAATTTCCTAAATAAATACACGTGTTGTAACAATTAATGAATGCAATTTACTTAGAAGTTGTAGGTATGTTTGGTGTAGGTGTTTGTATGTAGTTGTAGGGGGTTGTATGTACATTATCAAAGTTCCACCCTTGGCTGTTGGTAAAGTAGTCACTGGTTGTTGTTGGAGTAGCATTCATAGCTACCACGCTGCCATGTTGATTAGGGGTTGGAGAAAATTCCTGTCTCGCCACTGGATGAAATGTTGATTCTGGAAGAGTAGGCCAGTTGTCTCTGGTGAACGAGTTGATGGAAGAAGTGCGGCTCGGTGTACGATTTGCTGATTGAGTAGACAAATCATCTTCAATAATTTCAATAATTGAATAATTTCAATGACTTTACGGTTTAAAAGCCTTTTTTTAGCGGGTGAAAAATGTTTTATATCAGGCAGAAGGCTTTGAAAAAAATTAAGGTCTGCTTCACTTCCAACATTTCTTGCGTGACTTTGCATACTTTTTACGTGTTAATTATGTATCACAATGTAATAAACTATATACCAAATTAATCTTTAGAATGCTCTGCAATGATATATAATATGACTTATTTAAATATTACCTTAGATGCGCAAACTTTGATTTAAAAAATGCTTGTTAAAAGAGTACCCGAGGTACTCTTTGCCAGTCCGGTGGCGCTTTAAAAGAGTACTACAGGTACTCTTTGCCAGATAGAGGGTTAAGAAAATTAGAATTAGTCTGTTATTAACTATCCGATTTAATAATCTTTACACGGTATTTTAGACCATAATATGTAAAAATTGTTTTGTGTCATGTAAACAAGTTCAATAGGCACGTTGGATTTTGAAGCCATTTGCCGCCATGCCTTGTCTTGCTAATTACGATTGCTGTAATTCTTCAAATTATAGTTGTACAGCACTGGGAACTCTTCTACTGCTGCAACAAACTCTTTATTCGTCTGTTCATTATCAGGAAGCGGCATTTTGCTATCACGACTCACCTCGAACAAAACAGATTCGTACTTTACAACTGACTAGAAAAACGTTCTGCGCATGCGCGGACCCAAGAGGCAAGAGACATGTCTGTCCAAACACCGACCAGTTGGTTCGCTAGAGACATGTGCTAGTGACACGAGTCGCTGACAACGTGTCCGCGACACCGGTGTGTATAGCCCCATAAGATAACACAGGTTGGTCTTCGAGGCAGTGGCGGCTCGTGCTTAGGTTCACTGGTTCAGTGAACCCCCAAGCAAATTGCGGTAATAAAATAATATTTTAACAACTATAAATATTTAGTTCTAGGTTTCATAAATCTAACAATATAGTGTGAAAAGTTGTTAAAATACGACAGAGAGTTACAACGCGCAGCTCTACTACATCGTTTTCAGCTGCCTGGTTCAATCGAAAGAATGTACCTCCTGGCCTAGGCGAGGGGGTACATGGGAACAGCGGGGGAATAGCGTTTCTAGCATTGCTTTTCGCTGCACGCTAAATGCAGCGACTCCCGACTCCTTCCGAAGATAGCCGAAGCTGCAGTTCACAACTAACTTTGTTATGGTGTGTGTAGTTGGTTTGTTTACTTCTTTGATTTATAGGTTATGTCAGTTATGCATTCTATGAAGTTCATGGATTAAGTTTGTGTTAGTGTGGGCATATTTTTATTATTGATAAATAATATTATTGCAGTTCAGTGTTGTTATTAGCGTTGTGTTAAGGAGAATGAACATCTTTACATCTTTGCTAAGGGTAACTTTTCTTCTTTACCTCTTGGGAAAAGTGTGCTATTAAAGTGTGCAGGTCACTTCATTATTATTATTAAAGTGTTACTTCATTATTTAATTTATGAGTCACTTTATGAACTAAAAACTTAATTAAACTAATGAATAAAGTAAAGGCTACTATGTAAGACAACATTGTTCTCAATTTTCCATTTATAATAATGAATATGTATATGGTACTCAAATCTATCATGAAAAGTGTAACCCGATTTATCTCATTGCATGTTCAGAAATTTGCAAGAACCCCCCCCCCCTTCGGGGGATCTATGGGGAATAGATTTGAACCCCCAAGGTAATAATTCACCAGCCGCCACTGCTTCGAGGGGCATGTCACTAGAACGAAAAATGTCAGCGACATCGTGTCAGCGACACCGGTGTGTAACCCGCCTAAATGTTTATTCAATGACGTTTTACTCGAAACTAACATTTATGTTTGCCTTAAACTTTGTTGTTTTCAAAGTTGGTCGGGTACTCCAGGTCGGGAACTTTGTGCTTTATAAAACTTGCTCGGACAAACATTATGGAATCGTTCCAACTAGAGTTCTTTGTACACCGAATGCGATAATATCGAGGACGGTTTGCAAACTAAAACTTCAATTTCTGGACGTTTAATATTTGTATATATGTCGCTGTCTATTTCTAAAATTACAACTAAATTAAAGTTTCAAGTTGTAAACTTAAACTTAAAACCAGTCAACAGAACCAAAGATTTTACCTTCACACTCCGGAATTTGCAACTATAACAGCTGATTTCACCCATCATCTGTAATACGCAAACAAAACCTAGCGTAGATTATATTTTGGTATTATGTTTACAACTTCAATCATTAATATAGCCTACAATATTAATAACTTCTAAATCATTTGATCTATCAATATGAAATAAAAGACAATTGAAAGATTATATTTTTAATCTTTCTTTAAATGTATAATAACTTATGTGATAACAACGTTTTAACAAATTTAATATTCCTACAGCTTTATAATCCTTATAATTGTACACATTTACCGAGTTAAAAATCCCCGTCAGCATTCATAGGTACGCCTAGATAAAGTCTGTTGTTTTTAAATAGTATTTTGTATAAATGATGTATTTCTGATGTGTATCTAACTAATCTGCCTGTGATTTTTCACGGGGGCTTACTAATCTATACATAAATACTGTAGTCAAAGTTTGTAAAACAACCCAAGATGTATTTAGTGTCAACCTCAAATATGTATCCAAATTAAAAGTCCGAAGTATTTTGTGTTTTTTGCTTTATACGTGAATAAAACAAGCAACTGTTAGATTGGAGTCAAAATATGAATCGATCATATGTCAGTTTACTAACAGAAAAGCCACGTAATATTTTAGTTGTTCGTTTTATTTACTTTTAAATCCGAACAAAGTTAAGACGTTTTTTTGTTCAACACAGACTGTCTTAAGAATTATCAGTAACGCACTTTACTATGTATAGAACTTACTACAAAGATATGCCATTAACTAGCCACTGCATTATCTATTTCTTATACTTGAATTAAGCTTATTTTGGCAACGCCATCCCTTCAACAATGGATCATCTGTTTCAGTCAGTGCTTGAACTCGGTGTAGGTATTTGAGGTTATGTTCGTTGAGTGTATTTTGTTACCAAATTAGTGTTATGACTGTTTTATTGTACGAAGTTCTATTTTTAATCGCAATCAGTCTGAAGTGTTTTATTGGTTTGGTCGAACGATTATTTTAAACAACTACCGTCAATTAACACGTAAGTTTACCTTATTTGTTTGTATTTAACCATCTTATGTTATTCACGATATGCGTTACAATTATTTCTAAAAGCTACTTCAGAAATAAAATATATAAAGTAAACATAAAATACATATAAATGTACACCTAATCAACTTTGCAAAAAAGTTACTTTTTATTTATTAGTGTATAAGTTTAACCACTGTAACCTGCGAGAGAATATTTGTATTTAAAAAAAAGTAAATGTGTGCGGTCGTGGGACCCCCGTCAGGAACGAAGTTCATTACGCCTTTTCTTCTATTCTTTTACCAGCCTTAACGGCAACATACACACATCATTTTAATCTTTCAATTGCCGATTATTAGCGAATTTCCATAGGAAAAATGAACTATTGCAGTGGCACTTATGTTGAGACCCAAGGTCGGGAATAGCAAATGAGCACCGATCATGGTCCCCAGAACACGTTTTGGGGTGTCATAAAAATTCATATATATATATATATATATGTATATATGTGTTCGCACTCTAGCGGTCGCATTTTAAGTCCGATTTGGTTCAAATTTGGTACACGTGTTGGTCGTCTATGTCGCTCGGACGAGTTCGTTAGCCAAAAAAATCCAACAACCGGAAGTACTTTTTTTGACCAGAAGTAACTATTTTTTAAGATTTTTACTACGAGAATGAAGATTTTTAGACTTGTTTATAATAATATAAATGTAGGATGTTATTCTGCACATTTTGTTTTTTTACTCGACCTTATAGCTCGCTTGGTTCCCCCAAAAACGACCAAAACGTAAAATACCATACAAGTACCCGGTTGGAAGCCAAGTAGTGCAGCAAACTCGCGAGGCCACTAGGGGCAAACAAATTCTACTAATATATTGCGTAAGTTACACACAGTCAGCTGTTCAACGCCTTTCCTAGACCTATTTCCCAAATTGTTGGTTGAAACCCTAAAACATAGGCCTATAAACTTAATTTTGGAAATTTGCTGAACTCACGTCAGCGGTCCAGCTGCGTGGTCGAATTATTATTAGTTTGATTTTTATACAAATATTTACTGTTTCCATACGTTTAATGTTCTTATATAATAAAGGTGTAGAATTAATTATAACATCAAAGCTAAAATGGTAAACACAGTTGCAAATACATTCAATAAACATAATGTTGGTTCATCCGTCTAGGCCTAAAATAAAATGATTGTGTGTAGGCTATGTTTAATTTATTATACCTGTCTTAACGACAACGTACATACAACCATTTTAGGTTAGGCCTAGACTTAAAATTACTTTCTAGGCCTAACCTGAGAAATTTTCCTACTAAATTTACAAATCATATTAATAAATCGCTAAGTCTGTCCGTTTGATTTTTCAACTCGAAAACTGTATAGGCTAGGTTCTTGAAATTTTACACAATCATAGACCTTAGTGAGAAACTGCTAAAAGCAAAGTTTCAAGTATATAAGTCAAAGTGGTTCCTGAGATATAGGTTCCTGAAGTTTCAGAAATGTCCATATTGAAACTATTTCAATATATAAAAAGTTAACAATTAATTGTAAATAAAAAACAAATTTATCAGCTGTTGGAAATTAATGACTTAATATTAATTAACTTTTTCAAATTTTTTACCCATGGTAACACGGGTACGCGGGTCGCTTGTATTGAAATAAATTAAAAAAATATCAAAATGAATTATAGCCTACGTTACTCAGGGATAGTATAGCTTTTTATTAGTAAAACTATTTTTTCAATCGATTCAGAAGCCTAGTTCTAGAGATTACCCCCTACATACAAACAAACAAATTTTACCTCTTTATAACATTAATATAGATCGTATTTATTGGTATAGATCGTACTAGTTAATCAATAGTCGGAATGACGATAGCAAATATGTATGAAAGTTTTAAAATTGAAACAAATCTAAAACAAGCCATTTTACAAAAGAAATTACTATAGCAACGTTTTTTATTAATCTGCTATAGAGTTTTACATAGTGCAACGATCTACTACCCCCTCTATAGCTCAGTTCTACCTCGATTTTCGCAATCCAACTAATTAGTGTTTAAAAATAATTAAATTTATTACCTTTTTTGGCTCCTGGCTAGCTCCACCAGTCAAGTCAAGAGGGTAGCTCGTCTTTGCAAGGATATTTATCGTTAGTTTCTTACCTTACGATAAAACCCTTAATTATTTTTTGCCAAGGAATATTTATGCTATTTTATTTTTTAGAGACTAAACTCTGCCCGGAGTCGTGCCTTTCGGAGAACAGTAATCTTCGTTATATCCAGCCAATCCTTCCTTAATATTAGCACTTCTTAGAATTAACTTTGGATTTGGTAATTTACTCAGAATAAAAGATTCTTTTGTTTGGAAAATAAAATGTAAACTTTAATCACTCTTATTTTATATCATTTATATAGTTTAACAATCGGATCCTTTATCCTTAAAATACAAAAAAAAAGGTTCTTAGCTAAATTTTTGTGAAATTTTCTCTACACAATTTAACTTCAAAATCAATAAAAAATAACCTTTTTGTGAAAGATAGATAGAATATGTTTAAATTTATTTTTTATAATTTTTATTCCCCAAAATTTAAATATTAAAAAATTTTAAAAGTAAAGCCCTACTCGTCAATGCTGTAAACTATGAAAAATTATAAAGGTGTCTCCGACACTACTTTGTTTCGTATACGGTGTATTCCTTCTTGGAGATCCTGAGTCCGGGATTGGTGCGATGTTCTAGAAGTCCCGATCTGGAACGCTGTTCTGGAAGTCCGGGATCTTGTCCTTCGATGTCGCCTTTCCGTGAATTCGTCTGGATTCCTCCTATGAGTTCGGATGCCACGTGATAACAGACCTCGCCGCTGTTACCCTGGATCTTCCCTTGAAGTTCTCGGCGATAGTATTCTCGACGAATTATAGCGTTTACTTTACTACGCTATGAACTAGATTGATATTTTTTCTGTTGTATACTTTACTAAATATTTAGATTTACGAAGTATTAAAATCTTTGAATTTATTATGCTCTGCTGTGATACGATGATCTAACGAGAAGCGTGGAGACTTTCCCGGAGTTTCTATTACGACTGACGAGGCGAACCGCGTGTTTCGGTTAGCTCCCGCAAAAACTTATATTTGCCTACCAACCCTTCTACTCAATTTCCCTTTTGTTTTTGGTGTGGCGCTCAGGCTGTAATTACTTTAGAATTTTTTCCTTATTTTTCCCATAATCCTGGTTGTTTTCTCTACTCGAATATATGTAAAATTTATATTTTTGGCATTGTTTTCAAAATTAATTGATTTTGTACATTGGCAATTATATTGGCTAGACTGCAGAATGGGCGTGTCTTTACCTTTGGCCGACCGACAATTCTCTTCAAGAAAAATAATCAACTTTTGCCTGTTCCTTATGGTTTGCGAGATTTGTGACCATTTATTCCCAAATTCCTGTAACTCGGCTTCCCGTGATCGGATCGGGTTCTGGATGATGTCATTTTGTTCAGCTTGGTTTACTGGCTACGCACAAACTCGATTCGTAGTTGTACGACGTCGCGTTCCCGTTCCACACCTTTTTCGCGATCGCGTTTTTCTTGACTCGCGGTTTTTCCAAATTATAAAGTTTTTTATATTTTTTATGGTCATACTGTATTGTTTACGTTTTTCCACTAAACTAGTCTTTTACCGTTTTTGAATTGGTTAATTATTGGTTGAGTTATTGTCCTTTTTGTATCATCACTTTTTGTCTAAATATGTTAACACCCCTTTTACCTTAAATTAATCCTTTTTTCTATCTTTCACAGGTTCTGACATTTTATACTAATTATTATCTCTATTTTTATATCTTATCATTTTTTCTGTTAACCCTTTATTTATAGGTGAAAATAGGCATTTTACTTTTTTACCTAAAAACGTTAATAACTCTTAAATTTATTCTTTGATATTGTTTAAACGTGACTAATTTTGTTAAAATCTTTATGTATTTTAATTAATTTACTACTTTTTACTAAAACTGTACTTTAAACTACTTTGATTCAATTTTCCTTTTTTAATTACTTTTTATTTAATTATTTTTATATTTACCATTTAATTTTAACAAAAACTTTTTTCGTAATTTGTCTATTTTTCTACTGGTCTCTCAATACCCTTATAAAGATTTTAAAAATTTTAAAAATTCTGACTTTTAACTTTTTTCCTCGCTTTTATTTTGCTAATAACTTTTTATTTCTTTATTTAATTCCAAATTGTGATTTGACTTTTTTATTACCATGATTATTCTACATATTTTGATACTTTAAAAACAACTTTTTTATTAAAATAATTTTTCCATTGTTCTCTAGCCAGCTTGTTTCATTTGGCTGCTGAGATTCAAACAACTTTGAACATGAAAAGTTAGCCTAACTTGCTCTGTATATTGGTGTCTGAAGGACTTAGTAGATTTTATAATTAAATTGAAAAATTATTTCATTGAGCGGATATGCCTATTTCTTAATCCGTCTCAAGTTCCCCCCCTTTAAGTTTGAAATTTTTCCATTCATGGAAAATTGTTAAACTTTAAATTCTTTCGTTTTTTAACAATTACACAATCATATTGAAATAATATTTTTTCACACCATATTCATAATCAAACTTATTTCTAAACATAATATGCATTAATTCCTGAAATACATACATACAAACATAATATTCATTTTTATAATTTCCATTTTGGTTATTGCTCCAGTCTCTGTAAAACACATTTTATTTACATTCAACTTTCATATTTTGTTCACTGTTTCTCTGCACTACTGCTACAGATATCACTGAAAAACATAGTTATTTTATTTTTTAGTTTTATAATTTAACCTAGAGTTTTGTACTATCCCTTAGTACTGGTCTCGGCAGCTTCTGTCTAGCACCTAGATAATTAACATACCTTACAGCACTGACATCCTAACAAGTAACCCCAGTATTAATTTAACAATTATTTAACTTTAAAAACAATTATTTCATTTATTTAAATCTGTACATCATTTTTGTAATACCCTAATTAACTCTAATTATTTACTTGCTAAGGATATCAGCTGACTCGTCCTCGACCTTGTCTTCAGTTCGGTATTGTTTATTTACCTTTAGCCGACCGCTCCCCTCTCTTCCTTCATTCATTTGATGGAATCACATTTCCCGTACTTTTGACCTAGCATCGTACTCGCTCTTTGTTTGGTTAGGCCTACTTCCGTTGTTGTTTTTTAATTTTGACTTTGGGTTTTTCCTTAACCCTATTCCTTTTCAATTTTTTATTCTGTGTTTTAAATTTAACCCCTTTCATTCTACTCCATTTTTCTGTTTTTCCCGTAGATCGTTCCCGGCAGAGTGTATTGCCCCCTTCTTCCCTAACAAACTCCTTCGCTTCTCCCTGGACATTAGACCTATACTCTATTTTATTTTTTGCCTGTGGATTCGACGAATACAGTATGGCTAATTCCTTATTTTTATTATATTTTTTATTTACTTCGGCCTGTGGCCCCTCTAACCTATTTCCCTTTGCTTTTGTGACCTGTGGCCTTATCGACGATTCTCCCCTTTCTTCCTTCACACCTACACTCTCCTGGTCCTGATCTACTCTTCCTATCCTACTTTCTTCCCTATTCTTATCCAAAAATTCCTTAGAACCTTGTTTAAATTTAATTTTCTTTACTTTTTCACTTTGAACACTAACTTTATTTTTTTCTTTAGGCTTATTTGCCTCTACTACTGGCTTTGGCCTAACTTCCCCTACTTCCTCCTTAGGTACGCCTATTTCTGCATTACCCTGCACAACCTGTTTTTTACTTTTGGCCTCGGTTTCTACCAATAACAATAAGGCCCCGTTATCTCGCCCTATCGAATTCCAGTCTCCATTTTTCGCTTCTGTGGTGTTAAGTGACGCTGAACAATTACTGGATCTTTTATTTTCGCAAAATTCGTTTGAAACTTGTTTCGCTTTAACTATACTTAAGTTAGGCTTTTCCGTCTCTACTATTGTATTTACTTCCCGTTCTCTTTCAAAATCTACGCTTATTTGTGTATTATTTATTTGAAAATGTATAAATTTATTTTCCATATTTATTCTGGCTTTATATTTATATAGTATGTTGCATCCTATTATTAAAGTATTATTTAATTTGGGTACTATTAAAAATATTTCTTCCAAAATTTGCCCCCCTATATTTAAGTCTACCATTATTTGTTTGGTTACCCGTTGTCTTTTCTTTTTTATTGCTGTTACCACCTCTACATTGTTTACCGGTAATTCTACTATATTAATCTCTTCTTTCTTTAATGTTACATAAAATTCTTCTTGCATGAATGAGAACTGTGCTCCAGTATCTACTTCAGCGCATACTTTATTATTATTTATTTTTACCGTAATGTTAGGGCATATTGGTAACTCTTTTTTAATTAAATGGTTAACATCAGGCTCTTGAAATAATTCGTCTCTAATGTTATAGGTAAGATTGTTTATTTTAATGGATTTATTTATTCTTAATTTATTTTGATTATTAGTTTTATTATATGGTGTTTTATCCGCAGCCCCGTCATATTTTCTTATCGCTGGCCATTGTTGTCTGCCATTCATTTTATTCGGAACCTTCGAAATCAGTTTTTTGCAATCGGTTGTTTGGGAGCCCCCTGGTTAGACGGACCTGGGTTTTGAGGATATGGGGTTGTGGTATTTCTGTGGGTTTGACCATAGGATTGAGGGTTAGGTGGTCGGGAAGGTACTGCTTGATTTCTGTTTGGATATCTATTTAAATTTTGGGTTTCTGGTATCCTATTTCGATTATCCGGCCTATTTTGTGGTTGTGTGTCCCTTAACCTCCTTCCCATATTATCCATCTGTTCTAAAAAGGCAATGGCCTCCGTGAAATTTAACTCTTTCCGTCCCATACTAGCAATTTGTACTTCTTTATTAAAGTGACGCATTAAGTTATGTATTAATAGTCGTTCTGGTATAACTGGATCTAAGTTAGCTGCTTTTTGGGCAGTCTGACAAAAATATTCCGCCATGGACAATTTTCCTAAATAATCGTACCTACTGTGTTCGATTATGTCCCTAACTTTTCTTTGGGCATCATACCCCCAATACCTTTCCAAAAACGCCGTTTTAAATTCTTCAAATTGGGTCTTCCCCCCCTTAACTACGTCCCACCAAATTCTAGCCTGGCCTGTTAAATGTCTTTCTGCTAGACGAAGCTTTTGCTCACCATCCATCGAGCTGTTTATTTCGTCTAGCAGATTTTCTAATTTTTTAATAAATCTCACGGGGTCTTCCCTATTCCCCCCCAAAAACTCTATCTTCTCTACTTCTTGGGGATTGTGGTAAACATGGGTGATTTGTTTTTCTACCGCCCCTCTACTTGTGTTTACCTTACTTATTTCATTAACACTTTTTTTTAGTTGATTTATTTCAGTAATGTTTATACCTATTTTGGCTTCATTTAACCTAGTATTAATTTTAACCTGTTCAACATCTTCCTTAACTTCCCTTATTTCTGTTATGCATTCTCCTATTTGGGCAGCCTGTGCTCCTAACTCTTTTTCTATGGTTTCTTTAAATTCGCCTATAATAGATTTAATTTCGGTTAACATTTCTCCTTTATCTTCCCGCCTAGCTTTATCTAATTTTTCTAAATCTTCCTGCCTAGCTTTATCTAATCGTTCTAACTCTTCCCGCCTAGAATTTTCCCTAGCTACTTCTAATTTTTCTAAATCATCCCTCCTAGCTTTATCTAATTTTTCTAACTCTTCTTTTCTAGCCTTCTCTATTTTTTCTAACTCCTCCCGCCTAGCATCTTCCCTCGCGGTTTCTTTAGCTTCTAATTTTTCTAACTCTTCCCTCCTAGCCTTTTCTAACTCCTCCTTATCTTTTACTCTTTGTGCTTCTAATTTTTTAAAATACTCCATAATTTTACTCATTTCAGATTCTTCTACTTTAGGACCCATATTTCACTTATTATTTATTAATTAAATTGGCACAAATTATTTTAACTATTTATACTCTAGAGTACTAGCTATAACGAAGGTACTGTTCTGTTCTCGTGAAGCTTAATTAACACTGCTTTATTTTTGTATTCGCCCTTGGAAGTTATTTGCAATTTTTTTTTTTTTTAAATACAAAGCGTTGTCTTTTAAGCCCCACGTTTGTTGGACGCCACTTGCAACGATCTACTACCCCCTCTATAGCTCAGTTCTACCTCGATTTT
>JAGFPH010000227.1:727946-741606 GCA_018207615.1 Philaenus spumarius | reverse complement strand
GGCAGACATGACGGAAAAAGTGTCGTATTAAACTATTCAAAGGCCTGAAATAAATTTAGGAAAACAAAACAAAATGGACGTACATTTTAGGCCTACTTAAATTAACGTTTTTAAACCGAAAATATAAAATACAGTGGTTTAGGCAAAACAATATTGCTGTTCAATTTAAAATTCACTCAATTTATACCGTCCGTAGGCCTACAACTTATGTGTAAATTAACGGCAGCTCAAATTTGTATGATTCTATTAAAATAGCAATGATTCAGACCAATAGCACAAGACAGTAGTTGCGCATGCGTTATCCATCCATGTAAGAAAACAGACATGACTTAAAAGTGTCTCACTAAACATTCTACTCAAAGACCTGAATTGAATTTTTTAAACAGAATAAGAAGATCGTACATTTTGACCATAGGCCTACACTTTAAATCAACGGTTTAAAACCGAGAATTATAACAAAATACAGTCGTTTCGACAAAACTGTATCGTTGTTCAATTTAAAATTCACTTAAGCTTTATCGCCAGTAGGCCTACAACTTATGTGTAAACTGACAGTAGTTCAAATTTGTATGATTCTATTAAAATTACAATGATTCAGACCAATAGCCCGAAACAGTTCATGCGCATGCTCTATCCTTACATGCCAGAGAGCAGACACGACAGAACGAATCAGATTCCTATGATAACAACACAGAGTAGTAAACATAACCATAAATAGTTCACATGGTTTGAGATTATATTTTCACGAATAAATCAAACAAACAGCCTTGCGCACGCGTTATACTGTCCGTTACTCACGTACGGACGTACACGCTTTTTTTTACAGGAGTTTATATTAGTCGAATTCCACGTAATTCACATAAATTATTCGAATATTTTTCCAATAAATATTCGTCGCTACTAATTCCACTCTCTTTAAAATCCCATTAAACGGATCTTATTTACGACCTTCTGCTGTTTATGATTTATTCCCTCGAAAGAGCCAACTTTACACCATCACTCCAGTAATAGGCGTTTGAGCCGAGAGAGAGCGCACAACCACCCCCATGTAAAGCTCTAATCAAAATGTACACTTGTTATCCTGTTTCCATGTTCGTTAACACGTTCACTGCTAAGGACGCTCATGTGAGCTTGAAACTGAACACTATGAGAAGCGGCCGACGCACAGTGCATTGCACGCCAACCCCCGTATTGGGATTATTTTCAATACACAGTGCATTGCGTTCTTCGCACTCCAACCCCCGTTTTGGGAGTGTTTTCAATACAAAGTGCATTGCGTGCTTCGCACGCCAACCATCGTATTGGGACTATTTTCAATATACAATGCATTGCGTGCTTAGCACGCAAACCCCCGTATTGGGAGTATTTTCAATACACAGTGCATTGCGTTCTTCGCACGCCAACCCCCGTATTGGGAGTGTTTTCAGTACAAAGTGTATTGCGTGCCTCGCACGCCAACCCTCGTATTGAGAGTGTTTTCAATACACAGTGGTGCTTGACGCCTCCGTATTGGCGTCAAAAATAAATAAAATAATTTCTACTCATTTAGACTATAAATATAAAAAATACTGCGGCTATTGTACAAGGGCGCACTCTATTAGCAAAGACTACACACATTACGAGAACCATGGCGACATAATTTTCTGTTTTTGATTAAATTACTTCACCGCTGATAGTTTCAAGGTCATATCCCTTTCACATAATCCGCGTTCTTAATTAAACGTTCTTATATAAATGGCTATAAATACCTTGTTTGTCAAACAATCCTTATTTTTTGTGCAACATGTTTCGCCGTTACACAGACGGCATTATCAAGCTACACTATACAAACACAAGACACTAACCATTAACAACATTTATCAACACTAAAAAACACTAAAAAAGAAGAAGTTATTCTTGTACATTTGTACACGTTATGTGAATTAAAACTGTCTTCAAGCAGCCACATGTTACACCAGCTGGTTCTACTACTTGACTGCTCATGTAACATGTGGCTGCTTAAAGACAGTTAAAGACAGCTTAAAACTCTTCCAAGCGACTTAGAAATATACCAAATTTGGACGTAAAATCAGACATTTCCTGAACCCCAAAACGTGTTCTTAGGACAATGATCGGTGCTCATTGACTACTCCCGACCTTACATCTCACAATAACAGTCACTGCAATAGCTCATATTTCCCCATTGAAATTCTCTAATAATTATTGTTCGAGGTTTAGTGGTTTATGAAAAATGTGTTTTAATGTTAACATTGTTTTTAAAATGACATTCACACTCCCCGTAAAGAAATCTCATTATATCAGACAAAGGGCGTTAAAATTTGTAGTTAACATACAAATTTGAGTTGCATTTGCACCGCCCACGAATGTTTGAAAACAAATGTGTCATCAAAAGTTAAAGTGATTTTCGATAGTGTCTATTCGTAACATTCTTAACGATATTGAAGTGTTTTCAACACCGTATAAAAGTTAGTTCTTTGCCTGTTTAGTCATATAAAGCACCATTGACCGAGACAATATTATTTTGCATAAATTTTAATAAATTAACATCTATTTCGTTATTTGTTTCCACGAGGCAAAACTAAAACAATACAATGTTGAATACAAAAGGAAAACAATTAACAAAATGATTCTTCTAAAGCAACTGAATATAAATTGCATTTATAAAAAAAAATAATAATTTAAATAAAACTGAAAAAGATAACAGTTTTTAAATTAGAATTTATACGTTGTCTCTCGATTAGTGAAAAACAAAGGCAAGTCCCAGTAAATAAGTTTTTGGGAATAATTCGATCGCTCAGCTGAACCGCTGATGTAAGTTGAGCGAATTTCTAAAATTAAATTTATACGTTGTATGGTATCAACTAACCCTTGGAAATCGGTCTACTCACGAAGGCGCTGAATAGCTGCTGGTATTTATAAAATATATTAGTCAATTTTATTGGCACAGCCACCAGCTACCGTCTCACGCGTTTTCGTTCCGTTCGCAGCGGAAAAACTCGCTTCGCGAGTTCGCACCTTAACCTAGCGGACTCGGATTATGGCCTACTTCCCACGTTAAAATCCCCCAAGTGGATTTGAACCATGTACTTTTACGGTATTTTATGTTTTGATCGATTTTGGGGAAAACGAACGGGCTCGTGTAAAAAAAAGAAAATATGCAGAATAATCTCCTATATTTATTTTTTTAGATAAAACACCAAAAGTTGCATTCTAATACGAAAAAAACGCGCATTCTCGGTTGAGGGAATTTTTTTGGTAGCGAAATCGTCCAAGCGACTTATACAACCAACGTGTGTACCAAATTTGGACCAAATCGAACTTAAATCCGGCCGTTAGAGTGCGAACACTTACAACATACATATTTAAAATGTTTATTGACATCCAAAAACCTGTTCTGGGAACCATGATCGGTGCTCATTTATTACTCCGTAACTTAGGTCTCACCATAAGGGTTACTGCAATAGTTCATCTTTCCTATGGAAATTCGCTAATAAAGATCGAACAATGAATATCCTGGACGAGTCTGTCATTTACAGGTGAAAAAGAACCAAGACTCACTTTTAAATAACAAACGACATTTTGCTTCCAACTGCATCTACGATACTATTTATACTATAGGACATCAATGACAATCTAAACAAGACCAAAGGTTAATCAGGATGTCTCAGACCAATACCATCTGAGCAACCAGTTGCATATAGTATTAATAAAACTAGAAGGCAGTGGTCATATTGAAGAAGTCATTTTTTTCCATAGAATTACAGCTGTTAAGATCAAAAGCTGAGCAACACACGTTTGTCAAAAGGCATCCATAGCAAGCAACGTAACAAATTTAAAATCAGTTTATTATTCTCCGACAACCAACACCTTTTGTAGGTTAGGTTAACAGAATAAAATCTAACACAAACAAAAATCAACGAAAAATTATTGTATTATAAAATTCAGTCAAGACATTTCCAGTTACATATTATAAATAAAACAGCTGATCCGGTAAAAGCTCAACATAATTTTAGGTCAGGCCGGTACTGAACCAAAGCATGTTTCTTGAAAGCGTTTGGATTTATTAGCATAGCAACCAACTTGGCAAATTTAGAATCGGTTGATTAATCTTCCCATCTAACAGCGAAGCGAAGCAGTTAGCTCTAGGTCGAGGTGCAAACTTGGAAAGCACAGTGCGCGGAGGTCGCAAGGTCAAGTGGAACGGAGCGGCGCGTCAGACGGGACTGGAGTCCGAGGTGCAAACAAATTCTACTAATATATTTCGTACAGGCGGCCAGCTATTCAGCGCCTTCGTGTGTAGACCAATTTCCCAAATAGTTGGTTGAAACCAAGGATGTAGCCAGGAAAACTTTTCAGGGGGGAGGGGTCAGGTCAGGACCGGAGATTTGAATTTAAACTCTTTTAACACGTTCACTGCTAAGGACGCACATGTGAGCTTGACACTGAATACTATGAGAAGCGGCCGACGCACAGTGCACTGCACGCCAACCCCATATTGGGAATATTTTCAATACACAATGCATTTCGTGCTTCGCACGCCAACCCCCGTATTGGGAGTGTTTTCAATACAAAGTGCATTGCGTGCTTCGCACGCCAACCACCGAATTGGGACTATTTTCAATATACAATCCATTGCGTGCTTAGCACGCAAACCCCCGTATTGGGAGTATTTTCAATACACAGTGCATTGCGTTCTTCCCCTAAATGACCTTGTAGCCCGTCTAGTTCCTCCAAAATCAATCAAAACGTAAAATACCATAAAAGCTTTAAAATCCACGTAAGGGATTTCGGAAGGTTCTGACCCCTCCCCCCCTGGCTACGGCCTTGGTTGAAACCTAAAACATTTAAACTTAATTTTTAAAATTCGCTCAGCTCACGTCAGCGGTTCAGCTGCGTGATCGAATTATTTAGTTTTTTTCTTCGTGAAATCATACGCTTCTTACATGTTCTTAATTACTGTTAAATCCTATCGATTCCGCGTATTAAATTAGAGTGAAATTTGTCCAATAAATATTCATTTCTACTCGCTAAACTCCCGCTATCCACAGATCTTATCTTTTCCAATTTACGACCTTCTGCGGCCTGTGGATTAATCATCTCAAAAGAGCCCGTACATAATCACTCTGGTAATGGTTTTGGGCTGTTATTCAAATGTGGAATTGGGTAAAAGGGATGATCAAACTGTCAGTCAATTTCCATATTTATTGGGCTACTAAAACGCCGGTGTTCCGCTGCAATTATATAAAGGGCATGCTCTAGTTAGCAGGGGCTGAATACATTATGGGAAACAGTGTGTTTGTGATCACTAGATCCAGGGGATATGCCTCTAAGCCCCTCGACGACCTTAATTGAACGCAGGCTAAATTCTATAAAATATTTCTGAAAAACATTAAATTTACTTTCTAAATGTAAATCCAGCTTTAATTGTGTTAAAAATAAAGCATATAAAAAATATACAGTGTTCATAAAGTCTTTTTAACCTTCCTCATTATTTTTTACTTTCTCCCCCTATACCATAGTATATGGAGAAAGTATTGAATTCGTCAAAATTTTCGAGTTTGAGTTTTTGGTGGAAATATCCGTTTTGGGTCCCCCTGAACCTAAACAAGTGGTTTTCGGGAGTGATGTCTGTGTGGGGGGGGGGTGTCTGTGTGTGTGTGTGTGTGTGGATGTTATCAGATCTAGAGAATAAACCAGTCGTCCGATTATGATGAAATTTGGTATGGAGCTACTAATCCACGCTGTCTCCAGGCGTTTTATTCATTTTTGTGAATCTTTTATTTTTAATGGTAATTTTCCCATAAAAACCCTTAAAATAACGGAAAATCAACTTTTTTCAAAATCGTTCTAGCCGTTTTTGAAAAAAGTTGGTTTTTCCGTTATTTTATTGATTTTTATAGGAAAATGACAGTGCATATCTCTTAACAAAATTATAAGCTATCATTAAAAAAAACAATAATACGAAATGTATTTTTCTTTCTTACACTTTTGGCTTCATGAAATAATATTTTTTTATTAAGTTCCTATAATGAGGGAGAAAGTATGTGTCAGTTTCCTGATACCGTTTATTTTTTACTGAAAATAAGCTGACAAAACTCTGTATTTATCTTGTGTTGCATAACAGGAGAAATGTTTTGACGACATATCTGACCCTCTATGATTTTAGGGGCTTAGGGAGGGGGAGGGTAAGGGGGGGGCTAACATTTTCAAATATAAAGGTATTTCATGCAATACACCATTGAAAAGCTTATTAAAACAGAAACACATTGCAAACTGGAGTTTAATATCTTGATTCGTTTCAAAGTAATGGACAATCAAAGTTCCGGAAAATAATATGCAACGTACTTATTCCTAATATTAAGAAATTAATAATCTGCTTTGATGTTATTGTAAAAATCATAGGCAGAATAATTAGATACACATCTGAAATACATCATTTAAAAAACAAACTATTTGAAAACAACAGACTTTATCTAGGTCGGAGGGAAGTTTTAACCGGTAAATGTGTACAAAATTATGAGAACTACAAAACTTTAGGCCTATTTGTAAAAGATATTATTTGCACACATTATTATATATCAAAATAAACGGTACCAGGAACTGACGCATACTTTCTCACAACACATTTAAATTATTAAACAGATTCACTGTGGCTTGTAGGGTGGGTTAGGAGAGGTGAATTTTTATTAAAGTAGAAGATTAACTAATAAATATTATTATTATTATTATCTAGAGAGAAAACTATTCGATAGATTTCGAACAAATTTGCACCTCACGCGTCAATTAGGCCTGTATGGATGCGTGAAAAAAAGTTTTGACAAATTTTGGAAAAACAACTCCCTTTATGGCCAAAAAAACCCCAAAAATCACTTATTATTATTATTATTAGCTAAACGAGAATTTTTAGAAATATGCGGTTTTTGCATATGGTAGGGTACATTAAAGGCTACAAATAAGACAAATTTTATCAAAATCGTTAGAGCCGTTTTTTATTTTAACGTTTTTTTGCCAAAAAGGGGGTTGTTTTCCAAAAATTTTCAAAACCGTTTTTCGTGCATCCATGCAGGGCCTACGTGACATGTCTGGTGCAAATTTGTTTGAAATCGTTCGAATAGTTTTCGCTCTAGCTTTGTATACATACATACACACATACATACAGACATACAAACACACATACAGACAGAAATTTTGTACAAACCACTTTTTTGGACTCACGGGACATACACTCGCTTCATTACTTTGAACACAGAACTTTCATTACTTTGAAACGAAGCAAGATACTAAGCTCTAGTTTGGGCCATTCTGTTTCTCTTTTAATAAGCTTTTCAATGGTGTATTACATGACCTACCTTTATATTTGAAATTGTTACCCCCTCCCCCCCATATGTCCTCCAAAAACAGCTTTGGGGTTATTATTAATCCTACACCTTTATTATGAAGAAAACGTAACATGATTGCTATGAAGGCTATAACGGGGTTGGCGTGCGGAACACGCAGGTGTTTCCTCTAGTTTAGTATAAAACGTTTTTAAAGTACGAAACTAGAATTTAATTAATATTATAGAACGGAACCGTCTGAATATCAAATTAATTATACAAGAACAAACGCAATGCATTATTAAATGTATCTGTAACTATGCATTCGCAAAGGCAAACACCCCTTCATTGTAACTTGCACAAAGGTAGTCAAATTAAACACTTTAATAATATATTGTTGAGATACATTTCATTGAAATACGAATCAACAATTATTTCTTCACTCATTATCATAGTAATGCAATTGTTCTCTTTAGTAAAACAATTTTTGTAATTAATTTTGACGTTCATTGTTTGAAATTATGTTTCACTTTGGATGACCCAATTTTAAAAAAAAGTTTTACCTCTGTGCATACGTGCATACATACATACATACATACATACGTACGTCAGTAACAATATAATATAACAGCTTATTTTACCCATCATCTGTAATACAAGCGTAGATTATACTTTGGTGTTATGTTTACATCTTCAATCAATAATAATATAATGTCTTGTGAAGTTTATTGTTTTAATATGAGTCATAGAACTAATGAAGGCTACAATACCTTATAAGATTTGCTTTGAACTCATACAATGAATATGAACACAGCCTTTTATCATCAATATATTCGTTTATACAAATTTAAAGAAGAGATACCCATTAGTTTAACTTCGGAAATATTCGTACATCTTCGTAGAACATATAAACATATTTTATTATTAACTAGTAAGCACCCGTGAAAAATCACAAGCTGATTAATCCTATACACATCAGAAATACATAATTTAAAAAACAAACTATTAAAAAACAACATTAAGGCCTACTTATCTAGGCCTACATAACTATGCTGACGGGGATTTTTAACTCGGTAAATGTGTACAATAGTAAGGATTATAACCTGTAGGCCTATTTGTTAAACATTTTTATTTACATTTTATTTACATACGTTATTATAATTAAAGAAAGATAAAAAATCTTTTAATAGCTTTTAATTTCATATTGATAGATCAAATGATTTAGAACTTATTAATATTATAGTGAAGAAATTAATAATCGAATATTTTTATATGTTATACGAAGATGTGCGAATGTTTCCGAAGTTAATCGAATATTTAAATTTGTATAAAGAAATAATATATTGATGATAAAACTATGTATTTATATACAGTTTATAACCTCAAAGCAATTATTATAAAGTGTATTATAATATATCATACAGTGTAACTCATATTTCAAAAAATCAACTTTACAAGAAATTATAACGGTTGTAGTTGTAAACATAACCCCAAACTATTATCTACACTGGGTTTGTTTAAGTGTTACAGATTATCGGGTTATTCAGCTGTTATATTTTAATGCTACTCAAGTTCGGACGTACACTCCCTTTTATAGGAGTTGATTTCTTCGTTATTAAATTAACTTGTAAATCATTTGATCTATCAATATGAAATAAAAACCAATTAAAATATAGTATTTTTATCTTTACTTATATGTATAAAATAGTAATGAATATAAATACAAAATTTTAACAAATATGCCTACAGTTTTATAATCCTTATAATTGTACACATTTACCGAGTTAAAAATCCCCGTCTAGATAAAGTGTGTATTTTTTAAATAGTATGTTTTTAAATGATGTATTTCTGATGTGCACCTAATTAATCTGCCTGTGATTTTTCACGGGGGCTCAGCCTACTAGTAATACATATTTTTAGCTTTATAGTCTATAGAAAGTTAGTGCTATTTTTTTTTTTTTTTTTTTGTATTGTATAAAAGTAGCCACTCCACCATTTAATCAGATGCAACATAGATTTTTCTTATTTTTAAATTCCTTAAGACAAGTTTTTATTAGTTTGTGTGTGTTGAAACATGTGTTGGTTCAGTGTAGGCCAAACTTAAAATGTTATTTTGTTCTAAGATGGACATCCGAATCAACTGTTTTATCTGTTATTTTATTCAATTGGTTTTTATTTTAATGAATGTACATACATTCAAGAAGATGGTTCATCAGTCTAGGCCTGACCTAAAATTATGTTAAATTTATTTTACCTGCCTTAACGGCAACATACACTCATAATTTATTTTCTTGTGCACACCTTTGATTGGTACAAATTTCATCTTTCAACTGTCGTTTTTAGTTTTTCATAATTTTGCTTTACTTATTGGTAGCCAATTACAGCTGTTAGAAGCTGTGGGTTTAACGACCAACTTGATCCCGTGAATTTGTTCCGACTAAATTTACAAATATTGAAATGAAAAATGTGTTTATCAATATGAATTCTAGCCTATGTTACTCAGGGATAGTGTAGCTTTTTATTAGTAAAACTATGTTTTCAATCGGTTCGGTAGTTCCAGAGATTACCCCCTACATACAAACAAATTTTACCTCTTTATAGGAAGCAGATTACTACTCTTATTATTACAATCAATAAACATAATTATGTAATGGCGTTTACATTTTTGTTAAATATTGAGTATATTTTTTTTTTGTTTTTATGTTCAATATATGCTGCAGTTTTTCTAAAAGTATATGAAAACACGCTTGTATTCAAATGAGGGTTTGTGTAAAAATTTCAAAGCAATCGGGGTTGTAGAACTTTCGGAGATTATCGATTTTGAACAAACGCACATTTACATTTTTACTTTCTCCACCCTACACGTAATTATATGGAGAAAGTATTGTTTTCGTCCAAATTTTCGAATTTAAATTTTTAGTGGAACTATCTGTTTTGGTGCTCCCTGAACCCCAAAAAAATGTTTATTGGAATTATCTGTATTGGTGCTCCCTGAACCCAAAAATATTTTTAGTGGAATTATTTGTTTTAGTGCTCCCTGAACCTAAAAAAGTGTTTTTTTTTTTGTGTGATGTCTGTCCGTGTGTCTGTGTGTCTGTTAGGATGTGTACAGAGCTGGAGACCATACCAACGGTCCGATTTTGATGAAATTTGGTATGTAGGTGTAGTTCTGGAATATCTCCAGGCGTTTTTTTTTTCATTTTTTCACATTTTTTATTTTTAAGGAGTTTTACCCCCCAAAAATGGCCAAATCCCGAGAAAAATCAAAATTTCTCAAAAACTGTTTTTACGATTTTGATAAAATTTGGCTTATTTATAGCCCTTAATGTACCCTACCATATGCAAAAAAAACAGCATCTTTCTAAAAATTATCGTTTAGGCAATAATAATAACTGATTTTGGGGGTTTTGGTCAAAAAAGGGGTTGTTTTTCAAATTTTTTCAAAACCTTTTTTCGTGCTTCTATACAAACCTAATTGACATGTTTGGTGCAAATATGTTCGAAATCGATCGAATAGTTTAAATAATAATAATATAATATGGATGTGTGTTACATTCATCTAATATTTTCCATGGTATGCCCTACTTTTGCAATTCTAAATAACCACCTCCTATGCTACTCTTGGGAAGGTTTAAAGTTTCAACTGGGAGAAAGTATGTGGCAGTTATCTGGTACCGTTTATTATTTATATAGATTGTAAACAATTTATTGTTTGATTCAAAGCTACACCGATAACTTTTTATATGCTGTTGAAATTACTAGCCTATACTTAAATGGAAAATGGTTAGCCTAGCTTAACTAAAAAAGTCCTTTATAAAAGTATTTAACGCGCTTAAAAAATGTGCCAAATTAATATATTTTCAGAACACAAAAACAAGTGGTACAAACCGACAAAGTATTCAGCAAATTTAATATTTAAAAATCAAATTTGATTTTTAAAAGACATACCTTCACTGCCAAAGTTCTTCAATCAGAGCACTAAACTTTTATTCGAGTAAAACACTTTGAAGAAAATCGAAAACAATCACATATTTAAAATGATTAACAGTTTAAAACTTTCGTACGACTTTTGAAACACATTTGCACAAATTTTTTAAAAGACGTACTTTCGAACGCGTATTATTTGAACGTCGGCGAAGAAGGGACTAAACTTCCTCCCGCACCGTCCGATATTGTACTGAATAGAGGATTGTAGTTAGTGATGTTTACAGTTTACGAATTCATCCGCTAGAGCGTGCTGTGGGACGTAAGGGTGTTAGTAGGGAATAATGCAGAGGGATGATCGTATTTTGCAAACGGATTAACTAGGGGCTCAGCCCCTGCTCGCTTCGCTCGCCAACCCTAGCAGCGAATCATTGAGAAGGCAATGCAAACAGATTATTGTACACTCGGTATTTTTAGGAAAATTACGATTGAGCGATGACCTATACATAGGTAATGTAAGGCAGAGATCGAAATAGACACGACCTTCCCCAATAATTCTAATTGAGGCACGCGTTGTTTAACCATTGTGATCATGAACATTCTTAACAAATTATGATATCACCAACTAAAGGAAACAATATAATATGTAACACCAGATGTTTGAATTATAATACAGTAAGCCTTTTGTTTGCTTTTACCTAATTTGAAACAACTGTTAGTTGTGAAGAATAATTACCTTATTCTAAATTTGCGAAATTGGTTGCCAATAAACGTGTTTTGCTTCATTGTAGGACTAATATAAAAATACGTCAAATTGTTTTATCCAAATCACTTGTTTTATTTATAACTGCTTCGCTATTTTGCTTGATTAATTTTAAGATTAGCTATCCCGTTTCATTACTTTGACGTAAGTATGAGAATTGTAAATGGTTTTTATCTACGACCATTGCAATAAACACCAATAACGCTATTACAAGTAACATCAGAAAGAGGTACATTACAAACCAAAAGCCAACCCGATTAGGTAATGATATCTTTACCTAACAGGAGTCACTTTACATAATAGGCTCTAGACCAATGAGAGCTAGTCATTTGACGGAAGTAGAGTTGTAATAAAAATAACGCTATTCGTACATCAGCTGATTGTACCCATACGTTCCGGATGTTAGTGTGTTATTGTAACTAACCTCAAACGTGAGTTGACGCATTCCGCAAACATGAGTGATAGTGATGAATTTTGTTTAACTCCAGAGGAAATTAATACAAAAGCAAATTCGGCTCTGAACAATTTGTTGCCAGAAAAATCTAAATTTCGTTATGAAAAGGTTTATAACCAGTTTATGGAGTGGAAAACTAGAAATGGTGTTAGTTCGTTTTCCGAGAATGTTTTCATTGCGTATTTTGAGGAATTGGCCTAATTTATCCTAATCGAATCCCAAATTTCGATTAGCTCACTATATCTTTACTTCACCTTTTTTAGTATGGTTATGAGTAAAAGGAATGTTAATTTCACTCCTGTTAAAAGGGTATCAAATTGAAGAATTATTACACACTTCTTATTTTTTTACACCCTGTATATTTTTGGTCGTAGATAAAGTAGTGTACGCAACGATTGTATTCAGCCTTTAAGCCACTCGTGAGATATTTAGAACACTCGCTTCGCTCGTGTTCCAACTTACATCTCACTCGTGGCTTAAAGACCTTCATAATACAATCGTTGCGTAAACTACTATTACGTCATTGAGGAATAACATTACACAAATTTAGTTCTATAGTTTGTAGAGAGTAAGTGCAATTTATTAGCGAAAATCCATAGAAAAAATGAGCTATTGCAGTGGCCGTGAGACCCAAGGTCGGGAGTAGCAAATGAGCACCGATCATGGTCCCCAGAATACGTTTTGGGGTGTCATTAAAATTCATATATATATCTATACTTACAAAGCCAAATACCATTGACTCATTAACTCATCACAGTTTCTCCAAAACCACGAGGCCTACAAACATGAAATTTGGCACTAATACTCTTTATAGGCTCTAGACGGGCACTAAGAAAGGGTTTCCGAAAATTCGAAATTTTAGGGGGGGTTTTGGGAGGTCAAAGTTACTAAATCACGATTTATCCAAACCTACCGAACGGATTCGAATGAAATTTGGTATGTAGCTTCCTTTAGGGCCATATATGCTCGCTAAGAAAGTTTTTCAAAAAATTCGAAATTTTAGGGGGGTTGGGGGTCAAAGTTACTACAAAAAACCATCGAACGGATTGGAATGACATTTGGTATGTAGCTTCCTTTAGGGCCATAGGTGCCCGCTAAGAAAGTTTTTCAAAAAATTCGAAATTTTAGGGGAGGTTCAGGGGTCAAAGTTACTACAAAAAAAAACCATCGAACGGATTGGAACGAAATTTGGTATGTAGCTTC
>JAGFPH010000227.1:716940-727846 GCA_018207615.1 Philaenus spumarius | reverse complement strand
GTTACTAAAAAGAAACACCGAACGGATTGGAATGAAATTTATTACGTAGCTTCCTCTAGGGGCCTAGGTGCTCGCTAAGAAAGAGTTTTTAAAAAAATCGAAATTTTAGGGGAGGTTTGGGGCGGAGTCAAAGTTACTAAAAATCCCTACAAGAAATACATGATATAATATATTTTTTCTTAATATACATTTAACATTGATTTGTCTATCCGTGCAAAGCCGGGTCGGGCCAGCTAGTATATATATATATATTATACAACGGAACACCTATTGACGTTGTTCTTTTGTTGTACAATAAGTTACAACACCTACTGGAAGCCTTTAACCAAAATTTTATCTTTAGCTTAGGTGATGCAACTGGGTGTCTGATACCTATTTCTATAAGTATTTCGACTGACTCTAACACTTTAAAATAGCTTCCAGAAATTAATAAGTTTACTAGCTCTGAATTTAATTTACGAGAACTCTTGTTTATTTGTGATCTCAGGGAAATTAGAACAGTGGAACAGCCCTTATAACTTAACTTATTTGTGCTTTGATTATTTCTACAGCTAAACACATTTATTAGACTATTTCTAATAAAGGAAAATATCATGAATGGATAACCATAAAACAGGTAATTGATTACTCTCAGTATTTCAGTATAAAAATTAATAATTAATTTATTCAAAATCAAAATCAAAACTTTTTCAAAATTAAACATAAACAACTCGCTTTTCTCACCATCTGCTTGTACATACAATTTCTATCCAATATTAATGTTAAACCTATAATTCTAATTTCTAATAGGCTTGGCAGACAGTCTAATTTTATAATCAATTTAATTTTAGTTTATTTGAATTTAATTTATTTACATTTATTATTTAAATTTAGGGAATATCGAATTTACATTTATTTAATTTTATGATTTGAATTTAATTTGAAACTAACCTATCTCAACCAGTACTTTAAATATTTTTATTAAATTTACTCAGGCAATTAATTAAAATGGGCTAGAACGTATTCTCGTTTACACAGACCTTAATTCAGCGTTTTTCACCTCCGGTTTTCCGTGATGGATGCCGCTATGTTGATCAGCTGATGCTGGAGCTGCTAGGATGCTGTGTCTGGTAGCCTGGATTTTCTGATTTAAAGTTGTTGGGTTGATATGATGGCTACAGATGTACTTGAAGAGCAGATCTGGTAGAATTTAGTAGAGTTACAGTTGATCCTATTTCTTCCTTGGTTCGTGAGAAGTGAAGTTCCGTTTAGAAGATCATGTCCTGAAGGATTGCCTATGTCGTCTCAGTATCGCCAAATAGAGTTATTTTTGCGTTAACTCATTTGGATAGGCCGTAGAGTTACTCCTGAAGAACTACTTCTGACTTGTAGTTTAAATTATAGTTGAAAGTTACTTAAGTTTAACGAAGAAAAAATATGGTAGTAATCGTGATACTAAGGCTTTTTGGCATAACACGTAGTATACGAACTGGTAGAATAATACTTGCTGCAGAGTGACGTGAAGTCTACATTCGTAACAATTTGAGTCTTGAGTGAGTCCCTAGATTTTCCGCGTCCAAGCCTTTATACACTTCGTGACGTCATTTCTTACTAGCCCTTTCCATCATTTTTTCAGTAAGCTAATTTTCCTTTTCTATAAACTATTTTGGTCTAGAAATATGTCTAAATTCGCTCTGGTTAAATTTCTATAATTTTTTTCTTTTCTTTTTCCTTCCATTTTCCTGGAAAACACCAATTTCTTTGGTTAATTTGGTTGTTAGTTGACGCCCCTTTCTGTACCCGCGGCTTCATCCCTTCCACTTTGACTATCGAATCTTACTTGTTTTCCATTTCTCGCTGTATCTTTTTTTCCTTTTTAGTTTTCCTTAATTTTCCTTTTTCACTTTTTCCAGATTGATTTTGGCTATCCGTACGTTTTTGAATCGTGTCTGTACTGTGATTTTTACGCGTGCGAGGCACGTCTACGCTTTCCCGCGATTTCCGCGACTGTCTTTCGCGTTCAATGTCTTTTTTGTTAGTTCACGCTGATTGTCTTTAACACCTGTACAGTTCTAACACTTTTCACCACTTTTACTTATTTTTTCTCTTCTGAGACTTAGCCTACAATCGCAAAAAAGTTCTTTGGGGGTTTTTTATTTACTACGCGAAAAATTTTTAAGTTACTGGTTTCCTAACGATACAATGTTAATCTAACCCTAAATCTTTTTACTTTATTATTATTAAAAATTCAAAAATTCAACTTTTATTACTTTAAAAGGCGTGAAAACTCTCACCCTTTTATCTTAATTTAATTTTACTTTTTGTTCCCTTTTTTACACAGAACTATTCATTCTCTAATAACTCTTGTGAGTGGAAACCTTTGATTTTAATTTTTTCTCCCTTTTTAGGGTGTGTGAAATTTGACACTTGAGCTAACTTTTTTATTTTCAATAATTTTACTTTTTCTTATTTAATCTTTTATTTTTGTCTACTTATGTAGATTCCAAAAATGTCTGACTTTTTCAGTTTCGAGTTAAATTGAACTTTTCCCTTAACTTTAACCCCTGTTTACTTTGGTAGTGTTACCTTTTATGATTTGAAATTCACACGGCCCCTACTCACGCGTTTAGCGCTACGTATTAAACCATGAAAATCACAAATGCATAAAATTCCTGGATTCCTTTATTCCCCTAAAATTCAGCTACTTTCAGGCTAAGTCAGATTTCCTTTCTTGACGTGTCCTTGATCAAGGTTCATCTTGGGAGATAAGCCTTGCTCTGATTTAACTTGTATTTTTGACTAACAATTGACACTCACCGAAGTCCGGCCTTGAAAACATAGAATTTTATAATTTAATATAAAAACCCGATTTTTCCCGCCTTACAACGGCTAATATCCGTTGTAATATATATTTGTATATATTATGTGTTCGCACTCTAGCGGCCGCATTTTAAGTCCGATTTGGTCCAAATTTGGTACACGTGTTGGTTGTCTATGTCGCTCAGACGAGTTCGTTAGCCAAAAAAAATCCAACAACCGGAAGTACGTTTTTTGACCGGAAGTAACTATTCTTTTAGATGTTTACTACGAGAATGAAATTTTTTAGAGGTATTTCTATAAATATAATTGTAAGATGTTACTCTGCACATTTTGCTTTTTTACACGACCTTTTAACTTGCTTGGTTCCCCCAAAATCGACCAAAACGTAAAAATACCATAAAAGTACCCGGTTTGAAGCCAAGTGGTGCAAACTCGCGAGGCCACTAGGAGGAAAGAAATTCTACTAATATACTGCGTACACACAGACAGCTGTTCAACGCCTTCGTGAGTAGACCTACTTCCCAAATTGTTAGTTGAAACCCTAAAACATAGGCATATAAACTTAATTTTGGAAATTTGCTCAACTCACGTCAGCGGTCCAGCTGCGTGGTCGAATTATTTTTATTGTATAAGGGTAGCTACCACATTTTAATTTATTTTATTTTAGTTACCATATTCTATAGACAATCCTGTCACTAACATGTGTAAATTGTGAAATTAGTTGAATTGGTTTTTAGCATTTAGAAAAGTAAGTGTATGGATTAATATTTAGAGGCAAGGAAGACCAAGGCTTACAAATATCTATGGCTGAGGGGTGGAAGGATCCTAATGCGCAGGGATGATGGTGCTCCAGTGGTGCAAATCACAAACACAATAGACCTAAGTAAGTTTTAGTTCAATATCAAGTAACTTTTAACATGATTCAGATTGTTATATTTATATTATCAAGTATTTACATAATTTATGAAAGAGTAATTTTTATAGAATATTAAATGTTGTCGTGTAACTTAAAAATTTTACAGTTAAATATTAGAAGCATTAGGAAAAATTTTGATAATTTTGTAACCTGGTTGTCAACCTGTGATTCTCTGCCCCATGTTATTGTTCTATCTGAGATATGGATCGAACAGCATGAGATTAGTCTGTATAAATTGCAAAGTTTTGTTTCATATTCAAATTTTAATCACGACTATAGAGCTGGTGGAATTTTGGTATATGTTAATAATGATATTCACTGTGAAACATATTACGTGCGTTTTGTGACTGCAGACGTACTGCAGCTGGGGTTAACGTGGCAGAATAAAAAAATTTATTTATTATCATTATATAGATTACATAGTGGTTCTTTGGATATATTTTTGGAGGAATTAAAAACTTTTTTTATTCAGTTAGATCGTAAATGCGACCAAATTCTAATAGGAGATATTAATATAGATTTATTAACTATCAATAACCAAACTAATAATTACAAAACACTTTTGGCAAATTACGGCTTTGAAATATTAATTCAAGAACCAACAAGAATAGCAAATAATTCAGCCACTTGTATTGATCATGCGTGCGTTAGAATAAACGAGAGGTTTAAAATAATTATTATATCCGAGATTCTAGATATTGACATTACAGATCACTGTGCAATTAGTTTAGACCTATCGTTATCAGAAGATTATAAACTGCAACGTCATGTTAAGTCTGTTCGGAATATTGACTATGATAAGATGAACAAATATCTTGTCTTGGCCGACTGGACAAATGTATATAATTGTAGGAATGTGAATTCTGCTTTTGATAATTTTCTAGAAATTTTTAAAAACAATATAAATTTATGCGTATGTTACAAATTACCGACTGTATATAAAAAAAAATAAAGCCATGGATTACGGACTACTTATGTTTCAAAATTGATAGAAGAAACCAGCTTTATAGGCGAATAAAAAAACATCCCAATGATCCACATTTAAAGGAAAGGTTTAGAAAGTGTAAAATGGAGATACAGGATGACATAAAGGAGGCTAAATCTCTTTATTATAATAATATGTTTAAGAAATGTGAAGGAAATTCAAGGTTGCAATGGAAGATTCTAAATGAGATCACGGGTCAAATAAACGAGTCTTCAAAAGGTATTCATTTGCAAAAGGAAAATGGAATTGTTATTACAGATCCATTAATAATAGCTAATGAGTTTAACTCATATTTTTTAAATTCTGTAAATGTTATTAGGACACAATTTCTAACAAATTTTTCTACATATTCAATATACGATAATCATTTTAGGGACCACGAAACAAATAATTTAATATTTTTAACAGCAGTAACACCTGACGAAATTGAGAAAGTAATCCGTGGGCTAAAGAAAGGCAAATCTCCAGGAATTGATGGTATAAGTACAGCTTTGCTCAAGGTTATCAGCACTCATATAACGGATGTCGTATCATTTTTAATTAACCTATCTTTTAAGACTTGCGTTTTTCCTGATAGACTAAAAGAGGCCATAGTTGTCCCAATTTTCAAAAAGGGAGACAGAAAGGTTGTAGCAAACTATAGACCTATTTCTCTGCTATCTGTATTCTCAAAGATTTTTGAGAAAGTCATGAAGTCCAGAATTATGATTTTTTTCGAGAAAGAGAAATTTCTTAGCAATAATCAGTTTGGGTTTAGAGAGGGTATTGGTACTGAAGATGCGCTCTTAAAATTTAGTTCTTCTATTTATGATGGCTTAAATAATAGTAAATGTGTGAGTGGGATCTTTCTGGATATAAAAAAAAAGCCTTCGACATGATAGATCATGAATTGTTACTTACCAAACTAAATAAATGTGGAATTAGGTTAAATGTTAATAATTGGTTTAGAAGCTATCTAACTGATCGGGTACAAGTAGTTAGGATCGGGGAACATATGAGCCAATCTGTCAAAGTCAAATACGGTGTCCCGCAGGGATCAGTATTGGGAACACTTTTATTTCTGGTGTATATTAATAGTTTATGTAATTCAAGTCTTCGCGGTAAAATAAATTCCTTTGCGGATGATACAGCCATATGTTATGTGGCGGAATCCTGGGAAGATCTGCGAGATGATATGGCATATGATTTGAATGCATTACAAGTTTGGTTTTCTAAACACTATATGGTGCTAAATACTGACAAAACAAAGTTTATACTCTTCCATTTAAAAAACGAAGTAATCAGTTATACCCCCCTGACTTATAAATGTTTACAATGTGTTTATAACAATACTACCTGCTTACAGCAATGTAATTCTATTGAACAGGTACAAAGTATAAAGTATCTGGGCTTTACTGTGGATTTTAGAGTTTCTTGGAAACCTCATGTAAGAGAACTACAAACAAAATTAAACCAGATAATGTGCGTGTTTTACTTTTTGAAGAACTTAGCTCCTAGTTACGTTTTAAAAACTGTATATTTCTCGTTAATACATAGTAGACTAACTTATGGTTTGGCATGTTGGGGAGGTACTTACATTTCTAATCTTAAACAGATTTTGAGTATCCAAAAACGATGTGTTCGGCTTATTTGTCATAAATCTAAAAGGGTTCCTTCAATGCCTCTTTTCAGATATTTAAAAATACTTCCACTGCAGCATCTTTACGTATACAAAGTCCTAAAGATATTTTACAAACGGAGTGGAAATATGGAACTAGTACTTAACCCAGATAAAATTAGACTTAGGCGTGGTGCACAACATCCTGTACCAAAGCCCAATAAGACTTGTTTTATGAAATTTTATTTATTTGCTGCCCCGAAACTTTTTAATAATATGGCAGAATATATTCAAAAATGTAAAAATTGTAACACCTTTCTAAAGCTTTTGAGGCGATGGCTATACGATTTAGATGATATAAATAGCATTTTTTAAATTGTAATTTAAAAAATGTAATGAACATGTGAACGCTGTTTTAGGACTGTTGTGTGTGAATGTATGTGTGACTATGTTTATTTTTGTGCGTGTGTATTGCGTTGAATTTTCTAGTATAATATATGTTAAAGTATTTTTAGTATTACTTCTGTGTATTTTCTTAATAACCTTTGTTTTCAATTTAGACTCCACACTTTGTGCTAATTTTTGTATTTTGTATTCTTATTTTGTTAAAGTATGTTATAAGTTTTCACCGCCCTTTGTTTTTTATTCAAAGTCTGATAAGTATAATTTAATTTCTTTTTTTTTCTTAATAAGGGTAGCTTCTAAACAGGCTTATTAAAGCCTAAATGAAGTGCCTACATTTTCCTTGTACCAGAAGGGTAATTTTATGATTTCTTTCATTGTTTGTTTAGCTTTATAATATTGTTGAAATTATTGTATAATAGTATTTAAGTTCAATTTGAATTATTTTAAGTTAATAGTTGTTTAATAATTGTTTAAAGTTACATATTATTATTTAGTTTTATTATAACTAACAGTAAATAGTGTTGCCAATTCTTCTGTACAGGGAAAATAATGAATAAAAAAAAATATTTAATTGTAAAGGTAGTTTTCCATTTCATTACTTTGACTTGAGTAATAAAATTGTAAATAGATTGTTATATACCTTCAAAATAATATAACATTATTTTAGTTTTATAGATTGTAGAAAGTTAGTTTAATTTATATATATTGCTTAGGGGTAGCTATGTGACTCTAGAAAATTTAACGTCCTAAACACTCCTGGCAATGAATTGGATAAAGTGTGAAATTTTTAGTAAAATCGGTCGAATAGTTTTTGAGTCTATAAAGGACAAAGAAACAAACATTCGTTTTTATATGTAGAGATATGTAACAACAGATGTTCGAATTGAATTATAACAAAGTAAGCATTTTAGTTGATTTTTATTTGTGTTTGCTTTTAGTTTGTTATTTTATCGTAGAAAACTGTTGATTGTGATGAATAATAAATTGATTCTAAATGCTAAGTTGGTTGATATGGTAATGAATGTAAACTAACATGTGTTGCTGTAATCTTAGATCCGAACAGCTTTTTTATGTAAACTTTCACTATTTGTGCGCTTTAAATTATTACAAATTTAGCAAAATCCTTTCTTAGTGCGTCTATGAACCCATAAGAATATACACGTACCTTTAAATTTTCGTTTTTGTATCTTTTGCTCCACGTTGATTCAATGTCAGTCAATTACTCAGTAAATCAACCAGGAAAACGCCTCTTATATAATATTACTAGCTGACCCGAATGGCGTTGCCCGTGGTGGTTGGTATTTTCAGTCTTTTTAACGTAATTGTATTCTTTTTAAGTGTTCAGTCAGTGAGTGGTATTTGGCTTTTATATATATAGATCTTAAATAATAAAAGCACTATTGTCATAATAATAAAAGATCTGAAATTATGATTTTAGTAACTTTGATCCCCCCAAACACCTCCTAAAATTTTTTAATTTTTCATACCCTTTCTTAGTGAGCAACTATGACCCTAGAGGAAGCTACATACCAAATTTCATTCCAATCCGTTCGGTAGTTTTGAATAAATCGTGATTTAATCATTTTGATTCCTCCCATACCCCGGTAAAATTTCAAATTTTTTAAAACCCTTTTTTAGTGAACACTTATGGCCCTAGAGAAAGCTACATACCAAATTTCATTCCAATCCGTTCGGTAGTTTTGAAGAAATCGTTTTTTAATAACTTTGATCCCCCAAATCCCCCTAAAATTTTGAATTTTTTCAAACGCTTTCTTAATAAGCACCTATGGCCCTAGAGGAAGCTACATACCAAATTTCATTCCAATTCGTTTGGTAGTTTTGAAGAAATAGTTTTTAATAACTTTGATCCCCCCAAACCTCCCCTAAAATTTCGAATTTTTTTAAACCCTTTCTTAGTGAGCACCTATGGCTCTAGAGGAAGCTACATACCAAATTTCATTTCAATCCGTTCGGTAGTTTTTGAGAAATCGTGATGAGTGAGTGAGTTTTCTTTTTCTTTTATATATATAGATAAAAACAAAGTTTTTTTTACAATTTCAATACTTTATTATTTACTAAGTTTTACAGTATTAATATTAACCGTACAAAAGACGATCGATGATTAGTACCTGCAACTTTATTACATTTAAGAAGGTTCGTAAATAGATATAATTCATTGTTCACATTAAACAGTCATTTTAAGTTAGATTAAAAACACGCACACAAACCAAAAATAAACTAAAAATGCTTACTGCATTGTAAGTGTCTGTCAAACATCTGTCGTTACATATTACAAATAAAACAGCTGATTTGGATCATAAGCTTAACTGAAGTTTAGGTTAGGTACTGAACCAACACAAGTTTCTTGCAAGCGATTAGATTTACTACCATAGCAACCAAATTGGCAAATTTAGAATCAGGTAATTTTTCTTCACAAGTAACAGTTTTTTTAGGTTAGGTAACAGCCAACACAAACAACGCAAAGGCTTACTACATCACAATTCAAACACCTGTCACTATTCAAATTATGCCAACTTTATTCTTTGCTGGGTCTATTTGATCAGTTTGAAATACTACTTTACCATATCACATTTTGGTCATATTTTATAACTTGAAAATAGTCTCTCTTCTATTTAAAAACAAAAAATCTCTGTCCTAATAAATCGTCATTCCCGTGAAAATTTCATAGTATACAATAATATGTTTGCATTTGCTTTGCCGCGGGGGTTGGTGAGCGAAGCGAGTTTGTAAATAATCATAGTTATCCATAAGTTATATTTTATTAACAGTAAATGTTCATTTCAAACTCATTTTACGTGTTTTCCCTGACGTTCCAAAGCCAGCACATAAAAAAAACTCCATATTCCGTACGTTTCACTACTTCTGTGTCTTCATTAGTCTGGCAGATAATAATAATAATAACCCTCGAGGATCTGTTAGGTTAAACGATGAATCGTTTTGTCTATACCGTCCACGTAATGGTAATATATCTTTATGAATAAGGGATAAGCCCAACCTACTTATACAAAGATCCGACTCCCTTCAAAGTAAACAAGTTATGTAATATATAACTGTATTTTTATGTACTAAGTAAAGTATGCATACATGATCGATGTATTAAGTACAGACCATAAAGTTATGTTCAGTATTTATATCTTTGGAAAAATATTTGCAAAATTTAACTTTATTTAAGAACTAGGGGACACCTTCTATACATATAATCATGTTATGTTTTCTTTATAATAAAGGTGTAGGATTAATAATAACCCCAAAGCTAAGATGGTAAAATTGTATAACAGCAGTTATAATAAAGGTTAAAAGAACCTGCAAGGCTCCGGTCTACACTTTAATACAACTCTAACCTAAAAGTTAGAAATACAAATATTTGCTTCAAAGTTTGAAATCGGCTGTTAATGGAAATATTGGGGCAAACTGTTTTATCTGTTATTTTATTCAATTGATTGCTGTGATAATAAATATAAATACATGTGTCGGTTCATCGTTTAGGCCTAACCTAAGATTTTTTCAGACTAAATTTACAAATATTGAAATACAAAATGATTTAACAAAATGAATTATAGACTATGTTACTCAGGGATAGTGTAGCTTTTTATTAGTAAAACTATTTTTTCAATCGGTTCAATAGTTCCAGAGATTACCCCTTACATACAAACAAACAAACAAATTTTACCTCTTTATAATATTCGTATGGATTAACAATTAACAAGACAGCTGATATGATTGCAGAGGACGACCTTTTTTATGAAAAATAGCAATGCTGCCAACTTAAGCACATTGTACTAATTGCATGTAGAGCTAAGTTTGTTGATTAATTTAGAAGTACAGGCAACTTTTTTGTGTGTTTGCATTTCTGTTGTACAAAACAACTGAACTATTGATGCTACTAACTTATATATATATGTTTACAAATTTAAAACATACTGACTAGAGAATGTTAGAACTTTGTTTTGGCAGAATTTTCGAATAAAATAAGAGCAATTACACTCGACCCAACTTGAAAACGGTTGGTAGGAGGAGGGTAGGACTTCGTTTACGTTTCAGACCATTTCGAGACGATACCCAATTCATTAATTTCATTAATATATATATAGTATAGGTTTTATTCCCACCTTGATAAGTGGTAGTAGATATGCTTCAAAATTTCAGAGTTTTTAGTGAAAGGGTCCTGTAGGATTCTTCAGAT